>JAOPHQ010000852.1:465000-637500 GCA_030340625.1 Merluccius polli | reverse complement strand
CCAAAACATCAATTAAAGTAAAACAATGCCAAGTGTGTCTATTTACACAAACGAGTGTGTGGGTGTCCGTGTGCATGTGTGCTTGTGTGTACATACATTGCGTGTACTTTATGCCCGGCTTATCAGTCCCCAAACATTCGGTTTGGCGACATGTGGGTCAATTTCTTTGATCACGTCGAGGCGTCGCCAGTTGTTCCCCAAAGACTTAAGTGGACTCGGATGTCAGCCAAACAATGCCTCCGTTGTGTTTCTCAGGCTAATTTTGTGTTATTTTGATAAGCAGTGAGTTGAGTTATTCCGCAGAGAGCCAGGAGGCAGCCGTCTGGTGCTCCATTACAGCGTGACATAATGACTCTTTCAAATGGTGTCACTGTAAACACATTTCCCTTTTACAAATGCACACGCATGCGTCGCCCGCCCATCAGTAGATGGGGCGTGGAGGGGGCCGGGGGGGGGGGGGGGGGGGTTGTTTTACATTATTTATATATTATACATATATTTATATGTATCTTGTATTGTTGTGCTGTTTTGTAAATGTATCCCGGGCTGTCTCGTGAATGTGTTTGTAATCTCAGTGAGACTTCCTGTTGAAATACTAAAGGTAAAATAAAATTGTATGTGTTCAAATAAAAATAAAAGCGTTACAAGTGAGGCATGAGAACAATCAGAGTTTTATACCATCAGAAGTTGAGTAAACGCTAATACACTGAAAAAACCCACACCAGTGCAGTGCAGCTATAGCAGGGTTTCAATCAATCATGTGATGTGTAGTCCCATGAAATAAGTTCAAGCCGCCATATTTGTACTTCTTGACCAAAAAAATGTGCGAATAACCAAGCGGCCAGCTGTTATTGATTCTAATTATAATGGTGGAAAAAAGGATGGCGGCTTGACGTGTGCGTGATATCACGTGAAACCCTGAATCGGCGCATTTCTGTTGTGTTGTGCGTTACGCTGATTGCCACTCTGTTTAATGTGCGTCTGTTGTCGTCACACAAACGTACACCCCTGCTGCTATGATTATGATTCATTGCAATGACACACAACACACACCTACGTGGAGGAGTAACTCTTTTCTTCTTTAATGCATTTGGTAGTTAATGACTCACTGACTCCTCAAGACCTGCCTTAAATAAACAGATACAAACATGCAAAGGTACATCAAACACACGCACACACACACACACACACTCTCTAATGGTGCTGCCTTTTGAGTCTAACCCTTTGCATACCGGTGTATTATGTTCCCGGTGCCCTTTTTAATTTTAGGTGAACACGGTTCACCTTTTATGGTGATCTCATAAATTGGCAGCCAAGCCTGCGGCGAAGAGGTAAAGAATAGCGATGGGAAGGATTAGAGCAGCGTACATGGGACATGTGAAAGCATGTGGACGCTTGTGGCCTTTGCGGTAATATTCATCTTTGTAAACCTTCGCTGAGCTGTGAACCACACCCAACAAGTTGTTACAGCTCCGTGTGCATCGAGGCGAGGAGAGTCTTTAATCTTATCATGTTAATAACGGCCATATAGCATTTTTCCTAGTTTATAAAATATGCAAAATATGTGCAAGAGTTGTAAAGTGGGCACATTGCAAACGTTCAAAGTCATTCTAAAATGTTCCACTTCATCCATCTGATTTTATGAAACCAAAATGGCGCAGGCCCTCTGTATGCACTCTTTTTTCATAGCTGTGTCATAGCCTGTGTGTTTGCCGGCGAGGAAGGCTATATGGAGGACATGTTCATTACTCTGTCTGCCTTCTCCCTCTGACGGATGCACCCCCGCCAAGCAACCAACCCAGTGTAGCCCACCGACTGAGGTGCCTGATTGAGTTCACAACTATATATATATATATAATAATAAACTATAGTACAGAAGTGCCCGACGGTACACACTGTCACTTCTGCACAAAAAAATCCATATAAGTGAGCTAGTCACAGCTAGACTTTGACAGGGAATAGATCTGGAGCCGGGTGCGAACAGGCTAATCTTCCAGAGAAATGAATAGCTAGATGATACAGGAACAGGAAGGAGCCAGGGAGACCATAACCAATGGCAGAGAGGAAGATTGGATGTTCAATACAACCTGAGACTGTACCTGAGATTGTGATCTGTTTACACCCGAACCACACACACAAGCATGCAGTGTTTGTTACATCACAACGATCGGTGAGGTGTCATTTCGCCCTCATTATCCAAATCATTGCTCTCGTTTCCGAAAAACTGCACTCTGTGTAAAGAAGCGTAAACAATGTCACGACGCAAAGTAGTATTTGATCACCGTCTGATGTTCATCTTCACGGTGCGGCATTATCCAGGATTACTCAGCGGACGCCTGTGACATTTTTACGACCGTCTTTATTCTCGACTCTTTCCCCGGGGAGTTGACCCCTGACGTTCGCTCAGAAGCCGCGAGTTGAATCATTCCTTTTGCGTATGCTTGCCAACGATCCCGTACAGTACGGAGCGGCATATTCGATATTTGTTCCTCGATGGTACGAGAGAGAGAGAGAGAGAGAGAGAGAGAGAGAGAGAGTGAACATGATGTCTCCCGGCAGACGTGTGTCTCCTCCTCCAAGAGCCCCCCTGTTGACGCCATGCTGTTATTTCCTTTGCCCCACAGGAGCGCTTCGAGGCCTTGTTCAGAATCTACGACGAACAGACCACCTTCCAGATGTTCAAGAGTTTCCGGAGAGTCCGCATCAGCTTCGGCACCGCGGAGGCGGCGGCGCGCGCCCGCATCGAGCTGCACGAGACCGAGTTCAACGGCAAGCAGCTCAAGCTCTACTTCGCTCAGGTCTGTGGTCCCCCCCCCCCGCATAGCGCCGGCCACCGAGTCGTGGTGGAAATGGTCAGATTAGATCAGACGAGACTGGGATAGATTGATTTATGTTACATCGCTGTAGCGTAAATTGCTTTAGATGAGATAACAACTGGACTAGATTTGATTCGATTGGGTTTCTTAAAATGCAATCGATTATTCAGATTAGATTAGATGATGTTAGACTAGATTAGATTTCTTTATATTAAATTGCTTCAGATTCGATTGCTTTAGACTCGATACAATTCAAGATGTTTTATTTACACACAGCCAGTGTTGGTATACAAAGTACTAAATGTATACTTATGTAAATAAACCCTCTCTCCTCATCCCCAAAATGAACACCCATATAATATCAAGCTTAAAACATTTAAATGTTTCTATGGGAAAGGTGGTTATTAGTAAAAACCATGATGTCATACTACACTGTGTAACACTGCATGAAGTACATGCAGGTCAAATTTTGTCCAAAGGTCAAATTTGGGCTTTGACTGAATCCCTTTCTTTCTAGTTTTCCTCTAGCCCTGTCATCTCCGATCTACACTTTATAGCTGTCTTGTCTCCTTAGCTGTCGAACCCCTTCAGTTCCTCCGGGAGCTCAGAGGGCCGTGGCGTCTGTGAACTCATCTCCCTCTGTGTCCTTCATTGTCTGCGTTGTTCTTTCCATGGACTTCTTGAAACAAGTAAACACTGACTCCCAATCGCGATAGCCACCATGGACCCCATAGTGGGGCAGGGGAGAGTTGTGGCTAGGGGGTTGGACCCCATAGTGGGGCAGGAGAGTGTCGTGGCTAGGGTGTTGGACCCCATAGTGGGGCAGGAGAGTGTTGTGGCTAGGGGGTTGGACCCCATAGTGGGGCAGGGGAGTGTCCTGGCTAGGGTGTTAGGGTGCTGGACTCCTAACTGAAGTGTACTGGATTTGATCTCCAATCTGCCCTGGGTTCGATCCCCCCTAATACCCTACCTTTATGCATCTGTGGGCAAGAGGACCTGTGCCTTAAGGACATGAGTCTGCATTCCCTCTAAATTGCTTTGGATAAAAGCTTCTACTAAATAACTAAATAGTAGTGAGTAGTAAAATAGATTCAGTATAAACTGTAAAGGGACAACACCAGATGATCAACATCAGCCAGGATTTATCTGCATGCAGTGAGCTTCCCCTGTTAGGAAATTAATTAACGCTCAGCAAGATTTGGTAAATGGTGGCGATGATAAAAGATCCAAAATCACTCATGTCATAGATTTAATCATTTATTGCATGACATGGTAATACACTTTAGTTTGCCGGTATGGTCCCACTCGTTCAGGGTGCTCCCTGCTGTAGGATTTAAAGCATGACAAGCATGTCAGACACAGCATAACAACATTTGACAACAGGGAGCACTAGAGAATCCCCCCCATGGGGTACATCAGATATCTGTGTAGGTTACATTACAATACAGAGCAGAGCCAAAGCAGGTGGAGGCTGGGGGTGGTGGTGGGTGAAACCCAGCTCAGCACTTAACTTCGCAGAGAGAGTGTGTGTCAGATGGAAAGGTCTTAAATGAACCGCCTATCAGTGTACATGAGTTTGATTGGACAAGCGTTAGCCGTCGGCTGATAGGCGGCGCACGACCAGAGTGTCAGAACTAGCTACGCTCATATATGATATACATTTCGTTGGCTATTCCTCAATCGCTAGTCCGTCTATGTAACACGTCCACGTGTTCGAAGTGCAACTAGGTCTCATTCCCTGCGGAATCGCAATGAGCACATTTACGGCGTGCTGGTAAGACAGCCGCAATATACAGCCCTGTCATTACTGATGCATGGCCACCTAAAACAACCCCCCCCCCCCCCCCCCCCCCCCGCGCACATACATCGCTCACTTTCCTGTCCACAACAAATACAAGGAGCCGCCCATAGAATATAAAGTAGCTCATTATGAATGAGGGTAAGGATAAGCCCATGGGAAGTGTAGTCCTCCTTAAGTCTCCTCCTTAAACCTCAGATGACTTAGTACAAATTTGTGGTGAGCCTTGCTCAATAGACCTAACGACCGATTCCACCACAAACGGACAACAGACTCGCCTTCTCTAACCATCCTCCTCTGGGGGCCAGAATAGTCTAGTGGTCCGGGTGTTTGACTCCCAGTCAATTGTTAATTTCTGGGTTTGAACCCCCGAGGTCCACAGCCTACCTGTAGGCATCCCTGAGCAAGATGCCCAAACCCCTACCTGCTCCTTAATGACCTGTATCTAAAAAAGCAAAACACTGTGAGTCTCCAGCTAAATGACTCAATGGTGAAATCGTACTCCTGTGTGATCCAGGTCCAAAATGGCGGCGAGGACGTGGACAAGGCCTACCTGGCTCCCCCCCAGCCCGTCAAGCAGTTCCTGATCTCTCCGCCCGCGTCCCCGCCCCAGGGATGGAGCCAGAGCGAAGACGCCACGCCCGTCATCAACTACGACCTGCTGTGTGCGGTGGCCAAGCTGGGACCCGGTGGGTACCTGCTGCTGTCGCGGTCGTTGTTGTGGTCGTTGCGGCGGTGGTTAATTCAACGTGTTGAACAAAGCGTCCGATGGATTATGACTCGAGTGCAGCGGAGAGAGTTGTAGCCTAATGTGCCATCTGGTGTGAAGAGGAGTAAGTCAGTAAGTCAGTAAGTCAGTAGTCTGGCTTACCGGCTGTAGGCTGTTGGCGTAACTCTGGGCGGGCTTGTCTGCCACCGTCGCCGCATCCTGGGCTGAGCGCCGCCCAAGACGATTGTGATTGGTTAAAGAAATACAAACAAGATGGCGTCCTATGCCAGGATGATAGTGAGTAGAGCCAGCAGCGCTAACACAACGTGTGACTATGCGAGACTAGTAAGTCATTAAGTCAGTTAGTAAGTAAGTAATTAAGTACTATGAATACACAAACTGGGTGGATGGATGTCTTTTGTTTAAAAAAAGAATCCTAACTTTTTTATTACAATAATAATGGTAATAATACTATATTAATAATAATTAAATAGCTAACTAAAATAATAGGCTACTAATAATGCTCATACCAATACTAGCACCACTATTAACAAATAGGTTTCCTCAATTTCCCCATGGGGACGAATAAAGTACCAATCTACTGTCTAATGTAATCTACTACAATTACTCTTTAATAATGACAACAACAACAACAACAGCTACCATCTTCCTAACGCCGAAACAGTGAAATGGAAAACAGGAAACAGTTCTTTATGTTGTTGAGGTTAATTAACCTGGTAATCAACTCATTTGGAGCCGGCTCATTAAAAAGCCCGTGTGGTCCAAGCTATATTAGGCCCCAAACCCCGAGGGCTGTATACCGACCCAGACTGGAACATTTGTAAATTAACCTTTTAACCTGCTGTCCCCAGACCCGGTTAGCGTTGCTCTTTAGAGGACTGCTGCTAAATGCTACGGGGTTTTTTCTAGGGTTAGAGGATCAGCTTTTAAAATGTTAAGCTTCTTCAACTCTCCGCTCTTAACTTCAAACTTGTCTTTGAACTCAAAAGCGATGTGTTGTGATGCAATAATGTGCTCAGAACTCAGCAGTCCAAGTCCCAACCGTCAGTGTCATGTCACTCACAGGCCTCGTGTTTACACCAGCGCATTTAAATCCCTCGCAAATTGAAAACATAACCGCTGTCAAAGCCCCCCCCCCCCCTCCGGAGGTAGCGTACGCCGCGCTCAATCTAGATTGACCCGCGACAGGTTGTCGTCTAGACAGCATCTCTTGTGGAAGCGTTGTCGAATCGCGTGCTTAGCTCGTACGTCTCCGGTCCTCCACCGACACAACGCTATTCCTAGACCTTGCCTTTCTGTTATTAAACGTGATTCACTGCATTATCCGAAGCAACGTAAACTGGTACGCCGCAGTCGGCAATTCTCGGCGATTGTGCAAACCATGGACGACGTGATGCGAACCTGAAAGCTCGATGCGCGTGAGCGTTTCAAGCGGGGATCTCTTTGTCAGCGGCCCCTGCAGGCTGCAGAGACGGTCAGGAGCGTTTTTGGAGATACGGTCGAAATTAAAAACCGGTTAAAGAATCTAGATATTTATCTCAGGTAAACAGGGCCGTATTGCTCCGGCGGAAATTAATGTCACACCTGTTTCTGACCCCATCAAAAAAAAACTACTAACAGTAGGCATAACTATGCAATTCATTTTAGTACAAAATATGATGGTCTACTTTGCCACTAATAATTGTTGTCTTCATCTTCACCCGGCGTAGTTAAAATGAGACGCGGCTGTGTTGCGCCTCAGGCCTCTTCCTAGACAACCTTTATAACCCCCCCCCCCCCCCTCCCCCCCCCCCCGAGCAGGAAGCCTTTGGACCCGGCTCGGCGCCTGCCAACTTGTCTTATCGCCATGGCAACCGTGATACAATCTAGCGTGTGTATGTTTTCAATCAAGAGCGTGACTGGCATTCTGATGAAAAGGCTTCGGATGTGGCATTTCGCTTCCCCTTGCCGCCGAACGGCGTGGGAGAGATGGACGTGTTTTGCGTCGCAATAACGTCCTCCCATTTTTTTTGAAGTATTGCTTAATATTCAAGCTAATGATATTCAGCCCTAATGATATGCTGTCGTCTGCCATGGCTCAACCGGCAATTACACCGTTCTGCAATGACCGGTTCTGTTTAATTAGGTCAAGGAGTCTGTGTAGAATCTCCATGTTAATTTGCCACCTCCTCCTCCTCCTCCTCTCTCCGTCCGTCTGTCGCCAGGTGAGAAGTACGAGTTGCACGCGGGCACCGAGTCCACCCCCAGCGTGGTGGTGCACGTGTGCGAGAGCGAGGCGGAGGAGGACGACGAAGCGCGGCCAAAGCAGAAGATCGTCCAGACCAGACGTCCGGAAGGCGCTCCCAACGTCCTGAACTAAGGAGACGGAAGAACCCCCACTGTCACCACCACCAAGACCTCCCGTCTCTCTCTCTCTCTCTCTCTCTCACTGTCTCTCTCCCTCACTGTCTCTCGCTAACTCTCTCGCTCTCTGTGCGCCGGAGGCACTTCGACTGCCCCCCCCCCCCCCCCCCCCCCCCCCGGCGGCCCTCTTCGCCCTTACACCTGCCAGTCTCTCTCTCTCTCTCTTTCTCTCTCTTTCTCTCTCTCTCATCTCTCTCGCCACGAGCAGAGACGAGCGGCGCCGCCCCTCATTTCAGTTCAACTACCGAGCGAAACAAACATCGACACGGTGTTTTTTGGGGGGGGGATGCAAATGGCGATGAAATGAGGTGGCCTGATTGGGATGTTGGGAAGGGGGGGGGGGGCGGCGGCGGGGGGGTGGTGGAGTGGATGGATGAGAACCACACACGCACACACACTCATCATCACATACAGTGGACCGAGTGGGGACTTTGTGGGCATCCCCGCCTCTTAACGCCCCCCCCCCCACCCCCCTCCGACCTTTGACCCCTCGACCCGGTCTGACGGTTTGTCAGACAGAGGGGGTAAGAACAAAACGACAGAAATCCCATAGTCACGTTTTCATACACGCTTTCTATCTATCGCTATATATACCGCTTGGTGATGAGTTAGTCGTTTGCCTTTGCGAAGTCCCGCCCCCTTTCCTTTTTTTTGTTTTTTTTTCACATCTTGGTACGTTTGATATTTGTGGCTATTTGTACCAGAGGTACACGCTAACCTCACAAGTATGCTTTTTGTATCTTTTTTTTTTTTTTTCAAATGATTATTTTGTGTTATTGTTTTTTTTCTCTTCGGGTTCTGTACTGTGTGTCTCTCTCTTTCTTTGTTTTTTTTTTCGATCCTCCATTTTCTTTTTTCTTATTTCCGCTTCAGCGTAGGCCGACGCGGCACCAGGACTGACCGTCGTGCGACGTTCCTGCTCTTGTCTGCATGTGTATATATACACATATATATATACTGTATTACAAAACAGAAACACATAATGCTCAACAGATATATAAAGAAAAAAGGATCCTATTTAACGTTTCAACACACACACACACACACACACACACACACACACACACACACAGCATGGAGCGCCATGTGTAACTGATAAAAAAGTTGTGGTGGTTGTTCTTCTTTTCTCACTCTTTGACTCTCTCTCTCGGTCTTGTTCATTTTAAAGAGGTGTTGTGTTTTTATTTTTTTCTGAACTACTAGATGTGTACTCCTAAATATGTATTTGATACCACAAATAGTTTTTTTGCATGCTAAGTTATTTCCGTAGTTTAAAGAGCTGCGGTGGGTTTTTTTTTTTTCTACTGTTTACGCGTGGTGACGGCAAAAAACGCAATCGTTGTCTTTGAAGTTAACGCATATCTACGCTATGGACGAGTTTGAGGCGGCATCTGATGAAAAACACGGTGGACCGAACGGGATTTTACGAAGAAGAAGAAAAAAAATGGACAGTTGACGGTTTCTTCCTTCAACTTGACGGCAAACCCGGCCTCTAGCGGCGTCTTTTTGTCGGGATTGAAACGTCAGAGTCAGATCGCTCACCGTCCCCCCGGATCGGTATTTCCGTCGTATACCTGTCTAAAAAAACCTTTTTATTTTGTTTTTTAAAAATACTTTTATCGTATCATTTTTTTGCATGCATTTTTTGAGCGTCTACTCGTCCATATCTCAAGTTCTGTTGTTTTTCTATGAGGCCACTTTGTATGTTGTCAGGGTTTTCCTTCTGGAAACCTCTACTGCTTGTTTTGCACAGAGTACCTCTTGATATCTCTAAGCCCCCCCCTCCCCCCCCCCCACATCTGCACCACCGGCGGTGTCTGCTACCGCGGGACAGGAGCATCCACCCTGATCCCTGCTGTAAATAGCTGAGCAGTGCGGTGATGATAGAAATGAAAAAGGTTTGGATTTAATATTACTGACGACTACTAGAAGAATTTTTTTGCTGAGAAAAGGGAAAAAGAAAAAAAAAGGGGGTAGCCTCATGAGAAATCAACCAAAGCAATCAGTTACTCACTCACTCACTCACTCACCCGCTCGCCACATGTTCAAATCACATTGATTTTCCTTACGCTGATGGTGTTTATTTAGTTTTTGTTTCCCTGATAAATAAACTTTTATTTTTCGGTTTGATTAGTCGAAGGCTTTGGGAACGTGAGTTGACTGCGATTCATCTTCATTCTGCTTTCATACGAGTTTAAACTAACTAACAGCTTTTTTTCAGAGGCCCATCAGCTGAGTGGATTTCACTCATGTCATATTTCAGCGATGTAATAGAAAAGTAACTCGAACGACGGTCCTGTTCAGCGCAGGACCGTCGGGTTTCAGTGGTGACTCTAAACCATATATTTGTATTAGGCAGCATGAAATCTACAGAAAAAAAAGACTTTATTTTGCTATTTTCAATGTGTCGCAAGCAAAAGATGAGTCTGTCTGCATGCAAGCACTTTATCGTCAGTATTTTGTTACATTTTCTCCACACTGTGTAAATGACTCATGCTCCAACTGAAATGTAGAAAACACGCTGTATAGCTTTTCTTTCTTTCTTTCTTTCTTTCTTTCTTTCTTTCTTTCTTTCTTTCTTTCTTTCTTTCTTTCTTTCTTTCTTTTCTTTCCTTCGCTCAAGCTGAACACCTGGGTAGCCTTCTCACCAGCATATTGCCAGTGAGTGAAACAAATGTTTCTGATTTCCATTTCCTCATTCTAGTGTGAACCTTTAAAAACAAAATAATGGATGAGCTGAAATTGACGGGTAGATTTGTACGTGTCAGTGGACCGTGTCAGTCGACGCTGTTAGAGCTGATTTTGATCTTCTGTTGGTCCGTGTTGGTCTGTGTCCTTTTCGGGGGGAACACATTTCATGGTAAATGGAAGGAAAGACCTCTTATTTAAATGTCCCACGTTAACATAGTGTAGTTTAAACAGTACATGTCTGTTGAAATGGCTGCGGCGAATGGGGATGTTGAGGATATCACAGAAGAAGCAGAGATGTAGGATAGAGAGAAACCTATTTGAAAATTGTTGTTGTTTTTTTTACTGTCTGTGGTCGATGGTCATTTGAAGCCCGTTGAATATTTGATTATGATCGGAAGGAAAATGTATATTTATGTACATATGCCAAGTGTATTTTGTTGCGAGGCCAGTCCCAGTGTGCAGTTTTATGGCTTCTCTTTATGTTACAAAGATACAAAAAAAATAAAAATATGAAGTCCTGACAACGCTCGATCAAAACCCAACGCTCATTGTGTCGTGTTGAACATGGACTCGTGTTTTATTCATCTTGAGGAAAAGTCTACTTAAAGGTCAATAAAACTGTTTGTCACTGTTGTATTGTTTTTGTTAAAATATAAATATCGTGTCTTGTATTGTATGAATCCAGAAAAACAAAGTAGCAACACAAGCAATAATTTCCAGTCTGTGTATTTTCATGTTCTGTACTTATTTCTGAGAGATGGTCTCTGTCTCTCACAGTACTCCGCTTCTACTTGTAGTATACTTGTCCTTTGTTTCACTTACAGAACTACATAAAGACGTATTCTTAAAAACATGCTTAGTGTCGTTCATTTTGCAGATACGCCCAAGTTTTCCCCAAGGCACGCTGCGCTCCATTCGTCTCGGAAACTCGTCGCCCGAGTTGTACTGACGCGAGAACGTGACGTCACTTCCTGGGTCGTACTACTTATAGCGTTCCATTTGTCTTTCGACATTACGAGTCGGACATGGACGCCACCGGTGTAGCAGCTGCGTGATACGCAATGCGATATGTTTTTAGCCACATTAGCCTATTTAGCAAACCAGTTCGAAAACAAAGCTTTACATTGTATTGCACGCACAGCAAAACAGTGCAATTTATAAATTGGTGACCGGACTAAAGCGGCAATGTAAACAAGTGTGTAAGAGCATTTAAAATCAACATTAAAACGACCAACGGAGTACAAATACATCTCAACTTAGTGAACTACGGGCGCAGTCATCTTCATCTTTTCCAGGTCGTATGTTCCGCTTTGTTCAACTCGGTGTACTCTGAAGGACCCCGAGTTGGACGGCGTACATAGAGCGTAACAACAGTGACCCCGCCCCCTTTTTAACAGCTCCGGTGCCGGAAGTAAATTTCCCATGCATTTATCTCGTCCACTTTTCGTTAGTGGTGGGCAGATCGATCCAAATTATCGATAGTATCGATACCAAGTCGGTATCGGTATCGGATCGATACTAGCCTGTTGGGATCGATTCTTTACTTTAAGTTCCGCTCTTGTTTGCAATGCTGCGGTTTCGGCAAAGAGGAAACAGCGGTCACCGGACTCGCCGCTCCTGTGTCAGCACAGAGCAGGCACACTTTGCTCCCCCTCCCCCTCTTGTGTTTAGATGTTGTGCCGTCACGCGAGTCACGTAACGCAAAGCAAAAAACTTGATAATAAAGCATTTTCTATTTAATTATAAATTTTGTTCTCATTCTGTCCTAGGTTTTAACTATTTAATAATAAAAAAGGAAACATCACAAAAAACACTTAAGGTCATGAAAATTAATTGAGATTTAGCAATTCAATGACGCATCCACCTTATTTATTGAAAAGTATCGGTATCGGTATCGATATCGGCAATACTGGCCCGTATTTACTTGGTATCGGATCGATACCAAAATATGCAGTATCGCACACCACTACTTTTCGTAGAATCCTTATAAAAAGAGTATTAAGCCTTTAACCAAGCCAATCGTTCGTTATGGTAGTCGTGACCATATTATGTTTGATTCGGGCATAAAAAGAATTTGGAAAACGGAAGAAAAGGCAAAGGTACAAGTCTGTGTACATTATTTTGTTGACCGATTGAGGAACTACTCATCCCGAATCAAACATAATATGGTCATGACTACCATAACGAACGATTGGCTTGGTTCAAGTCTTAATACTCTTTTTATAAGGATTATACGAAAAGTGGACGAGATAAATGCATGGGAAATTTACTTCCGGCACCGGAGCTGTTAAAAAGGGGGCGGTCGCTGTTACGCTCTATTACGACCAAAAGGGGGCGTGTCTCGGTAAATGTCGCGAGATAGCTGCGAGATTTACCACTTTCCAACTCGGGCGACGAGTTTACGAGACAAATGGAACGCAGACAGACAGACAGACACACACACGCGCACACAGACAGGTCGACATGAGGGAGTCTGTGAATGGCCCACAGAGTACATAAATAATCGGTGAGCCAAGCGGTGACTCGCAGAATGAGTCGGTACGTATAACAAGAGCGTTATTGCAAGACGGTGCGGTGTTATTGTACTTCACATGAGAGGACTGAACGCAGAATTCACTTCCGCCACCCGGCCGGCGTTCACAACCAAGATGGCCGCCGCCGCCGCCGTAGGTGAATATGGACCGGTCGAGGTAACGACGACAACAAATAAAACACTTTCTCCGGACTCTTCGAACCGTTCTCTCTGCTTTTTACTGTTTAGCATTCGTATATAATGATGTACAGGTATACACACACACACACACACACACACACACACACACACACACACACTCGCTCGCTCGACCGTTACTGCTATAAAACGCAATCACTTGAAAGTGAATCTCTGTGCGGCGGGCAGTGCTCTCATGACCTGTAGTCTTTTAGCCTCGCAGGCCAACTGCCATTGTGAAAGAATGACTGATGGGGTTTTTTTGTTCACAGTGAATTGAGCAGTGATAGATTTCTGTCATCGCCGTCCTCCTATCTCCTTCCACCTCCTCATTGTGGTTGGGGTGGAGGAGAAAAAAACAAAACAGAAACAATTGCCACGATGACACACTTACATAAATCAGCTGTCCACACAGGCGTCATTCGTCAACAACAACAACAACAACGAAAAAGTGTTGTTACAGCCTCGCGGAAGAGATGCTACGTTTCAAAGCAAATGCATAGCAAAAAAAAAGAAAAAAAAAAGAGGAGAGATAGGAGGAGGAGGAGGAGGAGGAGGAGGAGGAGGAGGAGGAGGAGGAGGAGGAGGGATGTTTGGCTCGGCGCTGTTTGTCTTCATGCCGGGGCCCTATCCCCCATCGACCCGGCCGTTCTCTTCTCCACTTCTCCTTCGGCGGAGGACAGTGTGTTCCCTCTGTCTCCCACTATTTACCTCTCCCACGGCCAACTCAGGAATCAATGACTCGCGGCCCGCCGCCGACCTATCGACGCGGCGCCATAGAAAATGGTAATTCACGTATCCCTGTTCGATAATTCGCCGTTATCGAAAAGGTTTTGGCAAACATATTGGGGCTTTGGGTGTAGCAGGCCTACGTGGATGAGGTCAATGACATGCGCCGTGGGTTTGTAATGTTATGTCCGACCTTTGGGACACGCGCCGCCGTCGCAAAAACCATTATTGTTTCATAAGAATATGATTAAATTCTGTGGAGAATAAGTGGAAAAAAACTGAATTTGGGGTGCGGATTTGCTGAACGGTAGGCCTATATACCGAAAAGAAATACATTTTCGATGAACATTTTCTTTTTAGCAATTACAGGGATTGATTGACAGGGCCGTTAAGAGGTAGATGTGTGTGTGTGTGTGTGTGTGTGTGTGTGTGTGTGTGTGTGTGTGTGTGTGTGTGTGTGTGTGTGTGTGTGTGTGTGTGTACCGGTGGGGCCACAGAAAGCCCTCTTTTCATGGCCGCGGCGAGTGGGGGAATTCCTCTTTACAATGAGCCTTACTGTCTCAGTGAGGAGGAGGAGGAGGAGGAGGAGGAGGAGGAGGAGGAGGAGGAGGAGGAGGAGGTGGGAGAGGTGGGCTCCAAACGTGACTTCACTGTGTGCACACCTTAGGGGGAGAGGGGGGGGGGGCGACACAATGAGTGGTGGTATTCCTTCAATATAGATTACACATAGGTGTTGGATGACAGAGGTCAAGGCATTATGGGAGACCGGTCTTTCGCTTCTCATCAAAAAAAAAACTCAAAAACCGAATACATTCGGTCGGCGAGGCGAACAATGTAATAAGTAGAGTAGGAATGAGAAGACTTCGAAGGTTTGTATGTTATCATGATTTGGTCGTGATAACATACAGTATTTGTACACATACTGTGTAGGCTATAACTCCTTATTTTAAGCAGAGATTACCTTATTATCAAGCCTGGTATATGCATTACTGTAATTAACATTGTCCAGTCGCCTATTATTGTCTAATGATTTACATGGGGATACAGTACAATCGAAAAAAACACTCCTTGATTTAATACCTCTCATAAGCAGATATGTATGTCGTTAAGCCGTAAGCCTCCTAAAACAATTAAGAGATACAGACAAACAGTTTTTTTTTTAATCTCTTCCAGGAAATTAGAGGAAACAAGCTTTACCACTCAATTGCTTTATGGCTTAAGTGATGCCAGCTTAGTTTGTTGCCTTGCAAATATACTGTACATTAACTGATTTTATCATAGTGGACTAGACGTGATTGTGTGGGTTTAAATGACTGCGTAGAGCTGTGGACACAACAAACCGTTTTGAAAACCAAGGTATACACAATTATGGACATAAAGACGTGATCCTATATATTGTGCAAACAAACGTGAATGGTTTAAGCCTGAGTAATGCCCTCTTATCATAACCAGGTGTGCTGTTTGACCTGGACCACGGCCAACGCCATTTCAGATGCCGTGTTGAGCGCCTAAAGAAGAAAATGTCTCCGGTGTCAATCATTTATTTTATAAATGTGATCCAGGGGAGGGGCTTTAGAAGTACACTTAAGTAATGTGCCATTATTATGATATGAGAGGACGTCCCAAAGGTAGCTGCTGTGAGGCTGTGTGCTAAGGTAGGAAGCCCCCTCCCCTCCCCACACACACACACACACACACACATACACACACACACACACACACACACACACACACACGCACATCCCCACCTTGGCTCATTGGAGAAGCAACCACAACAATGTGGGCAAGTTCAGTTACATGCTCTGACAAAAGGGCCCGGTGCCGGCTAGCTGTGCAGTCACAGGCAACACCTTGCCCCTCGCAGGTAACAGGAGGCGCTAGCCTGCCGGCTAGTTTGGCACCGGCCGGGGAAACACCATTATGCCCACTGTTACATGTGTGATAGGAGCCTGGGAACCGGAGAGGGAGAGTGAAAGAAGGAGAGTGAGGAGGGAGGGAGGGGGCGGGAGAGAGAGAGAGAGAGAAGGAGGGAGAGAGATATATACTTTTAATAACTTGGAGGGATAGAGAGAGAGAGAGAGAGAGAGAGAAGGAGGGATGGAGGGAGGGAGAGAGATATACTTTTAATAACTTGGAGAGAGAGAGAGAGAGAGCGAAGGAGGGAGGGAGAGATATATATACTTTTAATAACAAGCTGTCGAACACTAGGACACTTTTTTTTAAACGATAAACTTTCTCTCACTCGGTAGGTGTTATTGTTATCACCCCTCCTCCAATTCTCGGCCCAAAACTTAAGGAATGAAAAACACATACAGAGCTTGAACCCAACCAAGTGACCTTTGGACGCATTGTGCGTAATTGACTAAGTTATTTTTCACTAAACTGCACACACCTTTGGAAAGTTAATGAATGTGTGATAACATGTCTGAAACGCCACATCTCCCCCCCCAAAAAAACGTGCACAAGGGCACACACACACACACCCACACACATGTACACACACACACACACACACACCCAGCCACACCCACCACTGTAGTGTACTGGGGGAGTCATCGGTGTGTGTGTGTGTGTGTGTGCATGCAGACAGAGAGAGAGAGAGAGAGGGAGGACGTCACATTGCAGCGAGAAGCAGGGCATGGAGTGAGAGCTCAGCGTTTTGATCCGCGATACGACACGCCTAGAGGTCAATGCCGAGGGACCTGAAAAACCAGCTGGCTGGAATTATGACGGCAGTAGCCAGACAGTAACGCCGCGCAGCCATGGAGTCCATCCTCCTCCTCCTCCTCCTCCTCCTCCTCGCTGTCCTACTTGTAGGCTAGAAGGCGCTTCACTTGTTGTTTTGTACTTAGTCTCTGTAGCCATCAACTTTTGCTTTGGAAATTCCCGGCATTCCTAAGATACGGACGACGCGAAGCAGGTGTCGGAAGACTTCAAACACACACACACACACACACTTGGGGAAATAGTGTGCTGAATTTGCTGTTCCTCCTCGGAGCCTGGACAGTCCTCTCACAGCAGACCCGGACCCGGGTGGACTATGCCCCCCTCGGTCGGCTGAGGGAGAGGGGGCCCAGGTGCTGCTTTCTTTGGCCCCCACCTGCGCGCCGAAGAGACCAAATCAAAGCTACGACGCCAGACCTTTCGATAAGTAAGTTAAAGTAACTAAACTAAACGTAACTCCTTTTTTTTTTACGAGAATGGTAACACTGTACTAGATAGTGAGTTGTCAACCTTTGTATAGACACGCACTACAGTACAGTGTTTGATTGTTATCCACATGTTGTCAATGTGAGTATAGGCTATAGCCTCCAGCGCCAGGTCTCCGTTGTGTGTACTTTGTCTGTTGTTCATCTGATGGGAGCAGATGTGTGTTTATGTGTGTGTGTGTGTGTGTGTGTGTGTCTGTGTGTGTGTGTGTGTGTGTGTGTGTGTGTGTGTGTGTGTGTGTGTGTGTGAGTGAGAGAAAAGACAGACTGCTCTTTGGGGGTTTTCTCGGCGAGAGCGCAGGGAAACAATAGGTGAGTCTCGGCTGAAAGAGGATAGCTCACATTCCAAACAGCGCAGACGAATAAAGCCACCGCTGCTGCAGACCGACAGCAGGAACCCAAACTGTGCTTTGAGGGTTCATTTTAGTACTGTGTTGTGTTAGTTCTTGCATATTTCAGCCCACTTTTAGAGATGGCAGTTTTATTGGTAACGCTTTATATTAAGGTCCTTGTAATAACCATTAATTAATAGGTAATACGGCCCTTGTAAGTCCTTACAAGATGCTTATTAACATTATTGTGTTTATAAGCCTATATAAGTGTTAATAATGGCATTATAATACAGTTAATAGCAGGCTATAACACATTTATAAGCGCTTATAAGAAACTTGTTAACAGTTTGCAAATGCTTAAGAACATTATTAAAAGCCTCATGAGTATCTTATAATTGTTCATAATAGCATTACAAACACCCATAACCCACCCATTACGTCTTTGCCATGCCTTTATTAATCTTCTTTTGTTTGCTTATTGATATTAAAATATACTTTATTGCTCATCTATTATAAGTTAACTATGCACTTGTTAACAGTTAACTATGCTTTTTGCAGCTACCGGATCTAAAGCGAGAACAATGCCTTATTAAGTCTAATAAATATTTCATTATGTGTTAATTACTGGTTAATGATTTCCACAACCTCCACATCTAGAATGTGGTCAAGGCTGGGAAGAAAAAAAACCGGAAGCTGCAAAAAGCATAGTTAACTGTTAACAAGTGCATAGTTAACTAATAATAACGGCATAATAAAGTATATTTTATTTTAGTAAAGCAAACAAAAAAAGATTCTTAAAGGCATAATAATGCATAATAAATGATTTATTAGCCTTAATAAGGCATTGTTCTCGCTTTAGATCCGGTAGCTGCAAAAAGCATAGTTAACTGTTAACAAGTGCATAGTTAACTTATAATATATGAGCAGTAAAGTATATTTTAATATCAATAAGCAAACAAAAGAAGATTAATAAAGGCATGGCAAACTGTTAACAAGTTTCTTATAAGCGCTTATAAATGTGTTATAGCCTGCTATTAACTGTATTATAATGCTTATTATTAACACTTATATAGGCTTATTAACACACACTAATATTAATAAGCATCATGTAAGGACTTACAAGGGCCTTTTTACCTATTAATTAATGGTTATTACAAGGACCTTAATATAAAGCGTTACCGTTTTATTTATTTATTTATTTATTCGGAAGTTGTGAGTGGGTAGCCTACTACAGCATGACCAAACATGACCGTATAAGTGTGTTTGCAGTCCAGCCATCCATCCTAATTTTGTAATTATTCTTCATGCATATAAAGTAGTCATTATGCATTAGTCCTATTTTTGATGCACATGATGTGATATATTGTAATGTAAAACTATCACACATGACACATAGATGGCCTAGGCTGTAACATTATCGGATCATCTCCATCGATTCTTCATCAAAGAATTATAGTCCGGCGGAGGATGTTGTCAAACTCAACTCAACAATAAGCATATACTCTATGCATGAATATCAGGATATAAACTGTACTCATTAATATCATACGCCTACAGTATACACATGTTTCCAGCAATTAGTATTAGACGATCAGTAAGTATATTTTGTATTTGTATTTCTGACACTACCAACTGATTAGTGAAAGGTGTCAAGCTTTTTTCACCTTCTACTCCTTTCCTTTCTCTTTTGAAAACCCTCAACTTATGTATGTATGTATGTATGTATGTATGTATGTATGTATGTATGTATGTATGTATGTATGTATGTATGTATGTCTGCATACATACATACATACATACATACATACATACATACATACATACATACATACATACATACATACATACAAAAATCAGCCTAAAAGCTAAGGGTTTTCAAAAGAGAAAGGAAAGGAGTAGAAGGTGAAAAAGGCTTGACAGGTTCAGTTGATAGTGTCAGAAATACAAATACAGTAGAAATTAGCATTATACCTAAGTACCTAAGTACCTATTGAGTAAAGATAATAAAGGCCTAATAGGTCAAAGGAACAGATACGTGGTCAGGTCCAAGGGAGGGCTGCTAACAACAGGATATGTAATGAACCGTGCTACCATATAGGGGTGGACACACTCCACCTGTTCAAAGGGTGAAGTGCAACAGTTAATAAGTTAATAATAAGTTAATAAGACTCAGATAGACACACCTGATGGACAATAAAGGTTGTCATCACTGTTGACCTCCTCCTCCTCCTCCTCCTCCTCCTCCTCCTCCTCCTCCTCCTCCTCCTCTCCCTGCTCTCTGACATAAGCGCTGACATAAGTGTGTGATGCCAGGTCATCAGACGCAAGCAGAGGACTATTGGTTCCACCTGTCTCCTATTAACATCAGGCCCTGGTATCCGATTGGCTGCTTCAATATTGACCGACAGTGCCAACAGACCTTCGTCATTTGACAAAGGTCCTGCTTTGAATGTGTGCAGAGGATTACCTTAAACCCACTGAGCTTTTAGTGTGTGTGTGTGTGTGTGTGTGTGTGTGTGTGTGTGTGTGTGTGTGTGTGTGTGTGTGTGTGTGTGTGTGTGTGTGTGTGTGTGTGTGTGTGTGTGTGTGTGTGCGTGTGTGCGAGTGCGTGTGCATGTGAAAAAGACCGTCTAGCCAGTTATCAGTGCTGTCTGTCTTTTTCTCATATAAAGAGAGGAAATGCTGGGAGACAGAGGGTTGCATACGGAGGGTCTGTGGTCTCTGGACATACCAATAAAACGATGCGTGTTGGGCGAGCGAGGAAGACGAGAGGATATTGAATCTGCAGTGTCACTGAATCGCTTCGGCTTTGCGGGGCAATATACAAAACCATTATAGAGCAGGAGCACAACGGGACGGCTGCCAAATGAGGGGGAGGTATAAAACACAATAAAACACTGTATCATAGGATTGCTTTTGCGGTAACCGGTTTCATGACCTCTTAGGCCATAACTATAGCATGACATGTTCAAGTAAGCTACGTTTCAAGTTGAATTACATGCAGGTCAGAACCTGTGATCACCCCCTGTGATTCAGTCAGACTGAATGAAACAGTACTCCTCCTCCGCTCCGGGTTAAAAGTGATACGATTAAAGGTTTCCAAGTAGTCTGACTTCCCCTCATGTCGTGTGTTCGCTAACTACGATTCCGGACAAATCAATAGTTCCTTATTATGTGTGCAAACAGGCCCGTGCGAGATGTTATCTATTACCTACTTATCGAAGCCGTGGCCTTTACAGCAAATAGCACGCACAGCGAGTGATTGCGCAATATTTGAGGTATAATACGGTGCAATATACAGAACTATTACACCGCTGATCAACGCCGCCGATACAATCGCCGCCCTCCTCGACTCGCTCGGCACGCAAAAGAGAGCAGATTGGTCGTCTCTTATTAGATTAATCCACATCGGTTGTGGCTGCATTGGGGGGAGGGAGGGAGGGAGGGGAGGGGGGGGTGGGGGGGGTGGGGGGGGGGGGTGGCAAATCCGGCTATAATCGCAATCTCAACCCAGTTTGATTTAATCTCATGTTAAAAAAAAAAACTAATTCAGGTCAAATGTCCATTAAATTTGCTTTCCTTAAAAAAAAGCTGGAAAAAACCTCAAACCTCCATCCATTTCATCCTGCTGCCATTCTCTGCTTCTTTGTCAGTGGTGTAATCTTGTTGTATAAAGTGTGTGAAAAATAACACAGGCAAAGGTCAAGGCCAATAAATCACTTAAGCCTTTTCTTGTTTGCCGTAGTGGATCACAGCTTCCTGGACTGGATGGGGAAACCCCCCCCCCCCCCCCCCCCCAGCTCACATCAGACATCAGCAGAGAAAGTGCTGAGAAGTTTGTGTGTGTGTGTTTGTGTGTGTGTGTGTGTGTGTGTGTGTGTGTGTGTGTGTGTGTGTGTGTGTGTGTGTGTGTGTGTGCGTGTGTGTGTGTGTGTGTGTGTGGCACTCATACAGTAAGCTGCAACTGTACCAGAGCGGCTCTTCCGCGTACGGAAACTTTAGACAATGCAAATTGTGTTCTTTTATGAAGAGCATCATTTGAATTGATTGCAGTAACCTTTACTGAAAAGGGGAACCGCTTGTTGTACAGTGACTGATCTATAGGGACAATGTCCCTCATCTGTGTCACTGCTCAAACACAAACCGACTGCAGCTGTATCATATACTGGAAAAGGTAAGAATTCATAATCACTTGGATTAGGGCTGAACAATACGGCCAAAAGATCATATTGTGATTATTTTGACAGATATTGCAATTGATTCAGTATTAGTGGGAACGATCATTTTTGCATTCACAATTAATTATTTTCACTGAAGAAACTGCTAGAATCATGATGTGACATTTGTTGGGGTCTGTAGCCTACCAAACAAACATCTTTTCATACATCTGGAGAAGAACATGTGCAGGCCAGGGCATCTCTGCAGCACTACAGCACTTATAATGGTGTTATACATTTACACATTTTACCCTTATCCAAGGGCGTCAGTTTGGTTTTAGAAGTGGTGGGGATGGGGGGGGCGCGATTGTCGATGGGGGGGGGGGGGGGGGGGCGCGATTGTCAACGGGGGGGGGGGGGGGGGGGGGAGATGTCATGTCATCGTGCGCGTCTATCGCATGATTTAGACTTGACGGTTTCGGTTGAGTATGTGGGGATTTTTTCGGTCGCAATTGGTTTGCGCATTTTTAAAAGTGGTGGGGACAAAATTCGAATTATAAATAGTGGTGGGGACATGTCCCCACCGTCCCCCCCGTAATCTACGCCTATGCCTTATCAAAAAATTGCAGCTCCTGCAATTTGGATATTGCACTTGGCCATATTGTGATTTCGATAATATTTAGATTTATTGTTTAGCTCTAACTTTTATCCAAGGCATCTATTTCAAGATTGCTATTTTACATACCGTAAACTCAATACAAAAGAAAATATATTTGAATAGCGTTACATGCATTGTTGCGTAACCTGTTGAAACCCTACAGCTCTGATAAGGAATCCTGTTTAGTTGCTGTAGGAAACTCTCGTCTGACTCAGAAACTGCAGTTTGAGTCAGCCGCTCTAAGCCCTTTCATATCCTGTTCCATGATGTATATTTGACCTAAGAAGGCTCAAGAGGAAACTTGTTATATCTTCCGCCGCTGGGTTCACTATCAGATCGACTGATGAAATTCAACACAGTCCTCCTAACCCTCACCCAACCCACCAACACTTAGTGTAATATAAGGCTTTGTCCAAAGTCCTTAATCCTTATATAACTGTCAAAATTGGGTTATACTTGGTTTTCTCAAAGCCTAGGCCTATTGGGTTACAAAAAAAGGTTTCAAAAACAACAACATTGCGTTTTAAAACAAAGAAGTTCATCTTTTAGTGTTTTCCACATCAGTCCCGACTCTCCTAGACCGTCACCCCGTGACAGATAGCGGTGTAATGTACTTTATTTGGGATACCTGCCAGACAGACAGCATCCAAACCCCACAAGGACTGAGCTCCTGCCGACTTCTACGTATCGTCACTGCCTGCTTATGCCCATTGTGGAGGAAACTGCAACAAAGAGGAAGCATAATTGCCCTGCAATTTATCACGGTTCCACCGTTTAATTGGCCTTCGTTTGTTCGCTGCTATTTAATAACTTCATCAGTGTCATCGTTGTTGTAGTCGTTAGTCGTTCGTCACTCGTCACATTTTTTGTCATTGTTATTGTGGACTGGGACTTTTTTGTTGAATGAAATTTGAGATTTTTAAGAAAATTCCTGTTAAGGGTTGGCCAAAGAAAAATACAAATCTGTGTTTTCGGTTCTGTTTCTGGTTCTCTTAATGTAACCTAAATCATTGTTTTTCTGGAGAACAAAAATATATTATTAATGTCTTCAGATTCGTTTCATTGCAATCAAGTGGCAATAGTTTTCTTTGTATGATATCCATGTTAACCATTTTTGTTGTCTTAATGATGCCTTTATGAAAGAAATGCTGCTTGACCTGTTCTCAAGATGAGGAGCAGAATGGCAAGAGAGAGAGACATACACACACACACACACACACACACACACACACACACACTGACACAGTTTCTAACACATTTAACTTCCGTTTCAACCTTGGTGCCTAACCTCTCTGTGGGTTGTGGTTGGTTGGTCATGCCTGGTGGAAAGTTAGCATTCGTGAGCTGTTGTATGTCTTCTTTGTCAAAATGGTCGGTCCGCATGTTATCTAGGTCAGCATCCTGTGAGTTACCAATGCCATTGTCTTTGTCACAGTATGTTATCTCAGTCAGCCTGGATTGCTTTTGCGTGTGCAAGTTCAAGTTTATTTATACAGCCCGCTTAAAAACAACAGTTGGCCGACCAAGGTGCCGCACAGTCAACACTAAAAGACAACAGGGCACACAATCAATGCATGCCGACACCCCGTGCTTGCAGCTTGAGAGCGTGTGATCTTTAAAAGGCCAAGAGAGCTTCAGAGGGATTGGACATACTACTGACGACTCTCTCTCTCTCTCTCTCTCTCTCTCTCTCTCTCTCTCTCTCTCTCTCTCTCGCTCTCCATCATTCAGCTGAATTAAATCAACTTCACAGCTTTGCTAGAAGAAGAGGTTTCAAGTGTTTTACTCTCATGTTGGATAATGTCCAAAAGACCTCGTCTTTCATGGAGGTGTCTGTAGACCTTCAGAAAATCCTGTCAGAAATCACTCATGTCATAGATTTAATCATTTGTTGCATGACATGGTAATACACTTTAGTTTGCCGGTATGGTCCCACTCTTTGAGGGTGCTCCCTGCTGTAGGATTTAAAGTATGACATAATTGTCAGATACAGCATTTGACAACAGGGAGCGCTATAGATCCCCCCCCCCCCCCCCATGGGCTACATCAGATATCTCAACCCATTGTGTGGGTTACATTACAACACAGAGCAGAACCAAAGCAGGCGGGGGCTGGTGGGTGAAATCCAGCTTAGCACTTAACTACGCAGAATGCGTGTTGATGGAAAGATGACGAAGAGATGGAAAATTGACCGCCTGTCATTGTTAGCCGTCAGCTGATAGCCGCATGACTAGAGTGTCCCGCCAGAAGTAGCCACGCCCCCATAAGAGTGGCGCCGCACCACACACCTCATTGTTTAGTTGTTGTATTCCCAAAGGCACGTTTGTGCTTCATAACTCCCCCCCCCCCCCCCCCCCCCCCCCCCCCCCCCGTACGGGTGTGAACTCTGTGTAAACCAGAAGTGTATCTCTTCAATGTGTGCTTCCTCTTCATTCTGCAGGCAACTGCTGAAAAATGCAAGCTCCAACCAGCTCACCTGGGACCAACTTCTCCACCCAGTCTATGATCACCAAGTCCCAGGAACAGATACTGATTCAGAGTAAGGCTGCAGAGAGTGTGTGTGTGTGTGTGTGTGTGTGTGTGTGTGTGTGTGTGTGTGTGTGTGTGTGTGTGTGTGTGTGTGTGTGTGTGTGTGTGTGTGTGTGCATGTGTGGTGTGTGTGTGTGTGTGTGTGTGTGTGAGAGTTGATAGGTATTTTTGCTTGTTTGTCTGTATGACTAACACCAGTTTGTTTTGTCTAGCAGGTCTATATTTGTTTCTGCGTCTGCATACATGTGTGTGTGTGTGTGTGTGTGTGTGTGTGTGTTTGTGTACATGTCACACACACACACGTGTCACATTGACGGAAGTGACATTTCAGCATTTTTCATTCTCGCTAAGTTAAAATGGATGTGTCCAAAGTGTTGGCTGTGCATCACTGGAGGCAGTTATCACTCGCACACATATATGTAAAGGAGGCTCCTGCCTGGATTCTCCTTACCTATGGAGACACAGAAACAACAGATGACATAACAGTTCATTATATTGTGATTGTGTGTGTGTGAGTGAGTGGGTGAGTGAGAAATGCATAAAATGTCAAATATCTTGCTCAAATCGCTAATGCTCTCTCTCTCTCTCTCTCTCTCTCTCTCTCTCTCTCTCTCTCTCTCTCTCTCTCTCTCTCTCTCACTCTCTCTCACTCTCTCTTCTTTCCCCTCTCAGGTTCTGGGGCGATGGTAGCAGTCATCGTATTAGGCGTGATAATCATTCTTGCCATTCTGCTCCTCATCTTGAAGACGTACAACAGGTCACGCAGCATTCCTTTCATAAAGGCATCTTCCCAATTATTACATTGTAATCGCACTCTATGCATAACCCACTTACTAGTAGCCTATGAGTAGTCTATTCGAGCTATATCTCTATATAAACTATCTAGACTTCTATTAGTGTCGCACCATGTATATGTATATGCATGTGTAATAAAATAAATGTATAGAATGCAATCATAATAACAACAACAACAACAACGATGATAATATAGTTATATTAGTGCGACTAAGTGTCATAGCTGCATAGCAACACGCCTTTCAACCGCACACATGAACGTCTCCTTGTGAAGGGGCGCCATCAGGCCCACATGCGTAACGACGAGTCAAACTCCCTTTCCCTCCTGCTGTGCCCCTACAGACACACTCAGGTGTCGCGAATGCTGGGGACCAGCGGCGGCTCCAAGACCCGCCAGAAGATGTCCACGGCGGTCACCCAGGACAGAAACGTGGCCATGAGGAACTTGGGGACGGACTCGATTTCGGGCCGGGTCGACGGCCGCTCCGGCTCGGTCTCGGTGTCGGCTGGGAACGGCTTCCACGTCCCCGGCGTGTGGCTGAGCGACACGCAGCACAACGACCTGGAGCTGTTCAGCAACGACAGCGGCTCCACCGTGGTCACCATACACGACCCGCTGCCGCTGGAGAACACATAACGCGACGCGGCAGCCGGACAGTGACTTTTTAATCCAGTGTGGTACCACAGAAACGAAAAACCGTTAATATACACGAGGTGCAATTGGGCCTGTGTGTGTGTGTGTGTGTGTGTGTGTGCGTGTGTGTGCGTGCGTGTGTGTCTATGTGTGTGTTTGCACGCTACCTGTAGTCCTGGAGTACATACAGGCCGACTGAATAAATGTGTTGTGTGTCACGAGGAATATTTATCGACTGAGCCGCTGACGGTGGTACGTCGTCCATTAAGGAAATCATTACAAACAGTAGCCTACAAAAGAACAACATGGAAACACAAAACGCAAATCACATAGACATCGGTATGATGTACATACTGTACATACTGTACATCATACATCAGTCGTATGAAGTAAACGTTGAAAGATATACATGTTATTTGTTAGTTATTGTTTACTACAGTCAGTGTTCAGAAATATGGGAGGCCGCAATAGTCCCTAAATGTCTGTATGCCAAGGGGGGTTGATTACACAATCAGCAGGGTACTGGATTAGGCCTATGTGTTGCGCAATATCACCCTTGGTGTGTACATTTCTGTTTGAAGGACCTTCACGGGTTCAATAAGTAAAGGGATTATTTACTAGCATGACCTCAAAATTAAAGATGGAAGAGAAAGTGTGACCGAAGGTTAATGAACGCACTACGCCTGTGTATATTAAACATGAATATGAAATGAATTATAGTTGTACGATGCACTGTTTGTCTACAGATAGAGAAACACTGCAAACTTTGCTCTGGAATCATGAATAAGCATGCCAAACCATTTCACCAATATTTAAGTGTATTATAAGATATATTATAAAACATAAGGACATTCATGGAATATGTGTTTTGGTCATGTCCTGTAGGTAAGCATGTATCTTGTTAAAAATTCAATGAATTCAAAAATAAACCGTAAAATCTAAGTTTATGTAGTAATATTGAAGTTTATGAAACTCAACAAAGAGTCAGACAATGTGTACAGAAATGACCACAGGTGTGTGGCTGCATTGCAGCTCTGGCGCCGCTTGCTGGCGATGTTAAAAACTACAACGTAGAAAACACCCCAAAAAAATGCTGCGTTCAAGACGACGCTGTCGTCAGCGTACCGTGCGACACATTCACGCAATGTCTCATCGACATTTACTCTTAGGTCACCATCGCGTTGTAGTCGCACGAAGGTAAAAGGCATTTAATACAATACAACCACACGGCTAACCTGACGTGTGGTCTTTGAAATCCCAATTGACGAACCCGACGGCGTGACTTGAACGCAGCTTGTTCCGTGTTTACACCGCCATGGTGTCTGTCGGTGAGTGCGTGTTTTGTTTTGGTCGTATTTCTATTTTCCACATTGTGAACAAACGTAACGCTGCCCGTCGTCTCTTCCTGCTTAATATATAATACTAATAATATATAGATGTATACATATATATCAGTGTTGTGTTATACACGTGGTGGTGTTGTGGTGGTGTTGTGGTTTCAGCGGAGGTGCTGAGCCTGCTGCTGGTGGCGGCGCTGTGGGGCTGCACCAACCCCTTCCTGAAGAGGGGCACGGTGGGGCTGGAGGCGGTGCGGGGGACCAGCACGGTGTCACAGGTCCTGGCCGAGGTCCGGTTCCTGCTGCTCAACCTCCAGGTGAACCACATGGGGGGGCGATGCCTTGCGAGAACGATTTGATTTACACGATCGGACGATTCATCGCGATTATGATCGAAATCGCAATTCGATTCAAGGTTCAAGAAGCTTTATTGATCCCGAGGGAAATTACTGTGCAACAGGTGCAATACAAAGGTGGGAAGGTAATACAGGGTTAGAGTAAAATATAAGGTAACATAGAATAAATAAAATAAAGGCTAACATAAATAAATCAAACAGTTAACTAAATGCAACAAAATGCAAGCACTTACAGGTAACATAAGTACTAAATGTGACAACAACAAAAAAAAGTCTAATGTCCAAGTCACAGGATGTGACATGTGTAAAAACTAAAAACATGTGTAAATGTGCATTAAATAGCGCCATTATAAGTGTTGTAGTGCCGCAGAGATGCCCTGGCCTACACATTGTTTTTCTCTCCAGATGTAAGAAAACCTGTTTGTTTGGTATGCACCCTTACACAGATGTCGCATCATGATTTTAAAAATGGTGATGCCAAAATGATAATTCCCACTAATAGTGAAATCATATCTCAATCGCAATATGTGTCCATAAATAATCGCCGTACGATTTATTTACCACATCGATCAGCCCCAACTTGTCCATGTTTCCTTGTCCAGTATTTGGTCCCATTCCTCCTGAACCAGCTGGGCTCCCTGGTGTATTATTTCACCCTGGCCAGTACAGGTGAGACAGGCCGGCTCGATGCACAACACCGTGTTATAGCTTTTTGATTGGTTATGGCCTTTTATTGGACCCTGCAAGACGCAGCTGTGTGACCAGGGTAATAATGTCATCATGAGGAAACCGCATTGAGGTGTTCCCTCTGTCCTCGCAGATTTATCCCTGGCTGTTCCTGTGACCAACTCCCTCACTTTCCTCTTAACTGTGCTCACTGGGAAGTGTCTTGGCGAGGAGTTTGGAGGCATACGTAAGTCTGTGTTTCTTTTAGCTTCCTTTGGTTACTGGGGTTTAAGATCTGCAGACTATGCATGACTACTACAGTTGAATATAAATGCGTGTCTCCCCCTCGTCTCTCCAGGAGCGGTGGGGGGAATGCTCCTCACCATGGTGGGCATCACCCTGTGTATCCTGAGCTCTGTCTGGGACACGCCCGTCGCCAGCAGTGAACAGAACAAGTCCGATACCACCCTTCAATAAGGGCACCTTCCCCTTTGATCATGATACATCTGGGTTTGTAGTCGTGATTTATATATCTGTATATTATTTATATAGCTGTATATTATAGTAGGTGCACCGCCAGGTAACAAGGATCAAGGAATTTATCGTTTTTGGCAAGCATTTGGATGAAGTGCAGAAAAGACCAGGGGACCCCGGGCCCACTCTTCATGTTAAATAGGGTGAGAGCCGGGTTCACATAGGGTTCACTTCAGCACTGAAGCAGATTTACAGCCCCTGAATAGAAGTCCCCGCTCGTTAACTTGTACTCCACAGCGCTAAGCGGCCCCCACTGCTTTACTGGCATCTATACAGACGCTATAGAAACCACATACAAATAAGGTGAGGGTTGAACGTGGACCAACCGACTGTCATTGGCGTTTCACGGGGCGGTTTTACAACGGCCACTCTGTGTCGGCCGTGATCTGTGGCCAACACAAACACAAACAAGGGAAAACAAATAAATGATCAAATATCGATGTATTTTATTGTTATTTTTGCTTTTGCTTTTCCGTGGGCCCTGCTGAATAGCTGTCTTTTGTTATTTGCAAAAAAATATGTGTTGCAGTTCTCCCTTCTACTGTATATGCGTTTTTCTAAATATCTATTCAGTCCTTCAAGTTTGCTGTGTATATTCTGATCGATAGTATGATTTTAATGCATTTTTAAATTTTATTTTCACAGTTCTGTGTCAACCAAATGTGTAATACGCAAGATACAAATGATATTATTTTTGTATGATAGGTCTACTTAGCTTGATATGTTGCAGATATTGTGTCAATAAACATTTTTCTACACATAATGTGTGGTTCATGCAAAAATATGGAGGGTTAGAGCTAAAGCTAAGCCTCTCTCTTTCTGTAATATATATGAATATTCAGCATCTCTCTATTTCCCAGTCAATAGCCGCATCACAGTCATAACATACAGTCGTCGGTCTCACTCACAGCATGGTCACATTTTATATTCTAAGCTATAAAACAAATGCATTATTGTGTTTTAGCTATACTTCACACACAAAAAATAAACAAAAATGGACATTCATTAACCAGTGTAGGTCGTTGTGGGAATAGGTCTTATCCTTCATACTCTGTAGTCATGTTATTTACCGGTACACTAAATTTTAGGTAGTTATTTGGTTGATGTGACCTCCATTTTCAGTCTTGGACTTTTCCATGTCTTCCGGAGACTTCGGTAGAGACAACTGTTGGGAGGCAACAATTAAAACAGGCCAATGACAAAAGCCAAAAAAACAACTCACATTGGAAATGTAGTTGTAGTGACAATAAGACTTTTATTTTTTAATTACCTTTGGTGAGTTTGGAGATTGTGGTATTGATCCATCCCCTTCAACTCCCCCGTTTTTGTCTTGGACCGGTCGACCTCTCGAGCCCAGAGACGTGGAGGAAGACACCCTTGAAATGGCAGCCGTTTGTTCTGTCCCGAGATCCGCCTGACGGCAGAGGAAAGGTGTCCCATCTAATCAATCTTTTATACAGAGCAGAATAGCCCTCGTAAAAGTGACCATCTTATGCTCACTCAACCGAATGCACCCACAAGTGCATTGTGGATTTGCTAATTTGATCAGATATCTGTGCTTTCAATTACAAAAAAATCTATGACACACAGAAAGGGGAGTTTGTCCATCCTATTTGCTTGTACGTACAAAACAACAACAAAGCAGCCAGCGCACTTACTTGGCTGCCATTGTGCTGCTGAGCTTCTTGAACATTGTTCACATCACTCTTCCTGAGCTCTGGGTGCTTCTACACAAAGACAATACACCCAATTCATTCGACTCTAATTTGTTTTCCTCCTTTTAGTGGATGCACATGACCATGCATAAATGATACAAATACCTGGTATAGTTGAGCTTCATTTTTAAACTGTATACTGGAATCTCTTTTCAGGGGCGTGCTGGGTCTGGGGTGTTCTGGTGAGCCATCTGCTGTCCTCAATTTTCCATTCATTTGCTGAGATTCAATAGCCGTAATGCAATTATCAGCTGGATTCTGGGCTTTTGGCTATTGTTGGAATACATTCAGCATTATACTGCTAAATGTATTCCAACAATAGCCAAAAGCCCAAGCCTCTGTCCTGAATACAATGGTAAAATTAAATTTAAACTACCCACTCCATCCCTTATTGTTATTTTTTAAATCATTAACCAGGATCAAAAAACGAAAAAGAATAGAAAAGAATAGAATTATGTTGAATAACAACCACAAGCCCAGAAGAATTCCTTGAATGTCCCTTGCTCACCTTCTCCGTGTTATGAGGGCGAACATCAGCATCGCGGCTTTCCTCTTCCTCCTCCACCACTTCTGCTACTCTCTGGAGACGGAGATGGAGGAGAGTTATGAGGAAGGCAGAGTTCGCCATTTTCACATCTCTATATTTTTGCACTCATAATAGACAATTATATTACTATATGTTATATTGTTCATATTTTTATTTATTTAATACTGAGTATATATTTCATTTTATTATATTACTGTACAGTAAATAGGTTGTATTTTGTATTTCTCCCATTTCTCCCAACATACTGAGATACATTCCTTTTATCTCAGTATCTTGGGGATAAATCCCATTCTGATTGAGTGGTATCTATCAGGGGGGGGGGGGGGGTTACCTGGTCCAAGGGAAGCTCTGTGTGCGTGTTCTCGTCGTCCTGCACTTCCTGGGCTCCTCGCACCTCCTCCCTGCGCCTCCTCACTGCCTTCTTGTTGTACAAGCCGCTGGTCTGCTCTGTAAGGAGGAGGCAGATGCCAGGTATTCACCCATTCAGCGCTATCCAATACAAACACAGACCCAATCCAAACACATTTTCGCTCTTCTCTTTTATCATCAAACTGTTGGCATTCTATCTTGACCTTTGCCCCAGTATCTGTAAAAGTGTGAGTGAGTGTGTGTGTGCGCACAAGTGTGTTTCCCGGGGTGGGGGTGGGGGGGGGGGGGTCCTGACCTGGTCCGTTGCGGACCGGTACCCTGGGTTGGTCCCGGTTCCTATTGATCCTGACGGGTCTGGGCGGAAAAACGCTTGCCTCCTCCCTCCGCCCCTCCCCAATCCCTCTCCTCTGATTGGCTTGTGGAGCTCCCGCCTCCGTCGCCTCGTCCCCCGACGACTTGACCCTGCGACCGTCCGCCTGTTTTGTGTTATTAAAGAGGGTGAAAACACACAGCATGGCAAGATGGATGCTTAGAAATCCAATGCAGAGAATGAACCTCAGGAATAAGTGATGGGTTGGCATTTTGTTGGAAATACCAACTCCCCCCCACCCCCAAAAAAAGGGGGAAAACTGACAAAAAACTGAGGGGGGAAATAATGAGTGACGGTTTCACTACCACTGGGGAGTCCAGGAGGGTGGAGTCACTGAAGCGGCCCTCAGGACCAGAAGCTGGCTTCAGCATCTGAAAGCAACACAACAAAAAGATGTCCCGTCTTTATGTTTACGTTAGTTTCATCTGAATACGTAACACCTTGATTCAACTAAAATCCCGTTGTAACACAGCATAGTAACATTGGGTTGTGTTGAGTAAAGAATGGCAAACAGACAATTACCTCAGCTCTTTTCCCCATCCGCTTATTTCTACAAAACAACAACATAAAAATGATATTTTTGAATCACGTTTGAAAGTTACAGCCCTCCAGCCCTCATAGTAATTTATAAGACTGGGTGGGCAATTTCACTCCAGCAATTAAGTCCTAACTGCCTTGCTCCAAGGCATGGTTTTTTTTCTATCTCCCAGATTACGAGCGATAGGGGTATCCATCATCCCAGGCCTGTTGGCAATGTTGTTAAAACTCAAGGCCAATTCTCTAATTTAGCGACATAATGACTATGAATATGTCCCAATATGTCCAAGTCCATGCGGAAACCCACGCCACAATGATGCTTTATATGTGGTGATGCTTTCTATGTGGTGATGATGCTTTATAAGTGGTGATGATACTTTATATGTGGTGATGCTTTATATGTGGTGATGCCTAATATGTGGTGATGCTTTATATTTATTTGGTACCTCTGTGCTTTGGAAAGCCACAGCTCCACATAGGGGAGCTTGCGAAACCTCTCGGTTCCCACGGCAACGTAGCACTGGCCCGTCTCCAGCTCGTCCGGCGCGCACACGGCGGCCCCGTCCAGAGAGCACAGCCTGTCACACGCACGCGCACACGCACACACACGCACGCACACGCACGCACACACGCACGCGTCACGTCACCTCGCGCCGCGTTTATTTGTCATATATGAGCGCAGAAGAGTCATTAACGGCCATTAAGTGCACTCTCCACAGTGCGACACGCGACACGTGTGACAGTGTGAATAAAACATGCAGATAAAACATATACACAGATAAAAGTGAACAATAATGAAAGCAAATAACGAGAATGAAACAAGAATAAAAAATCAATATGAATAGCCCTTTTGTATCCCCCCTGTGTGTGTGTGACGTGTGTGATCTGTGTGTGACCTGTGTGTGTGTGACTTGTGTGTGTGTGTGTGACGTGTGTGATCTGTGTGTGACCTGTGTGTGTGTGACGTGTGTGTGTGTGTGACGTGTGTGATCTGCGTGTGACCTGTGTGTGTGTGACGTGCGTGTGTGTGTGTGACGTGCGACATGTGTGTGACGTGTGTGTGTGTGTGTGTGTGTGTGTGTGTGCGTGTGCGGCCTGCCGACCTGCGCACGGCCCCAGTCCGCAGGCTGGCCTTCTCGGTCACCATGCTGAGGATCTGCTCCAGGTCCTGCTGCATGCTGCGCGGGATGATGAACCGGAACGGCGGACACAGCAGGTCGCCATTACGGAAAACACTGCGAAAGACACAAAATCTCCTCTTGGTCTCCCTGCTTCGCATGCGTGAGTGTACCTGTGTGTATGTGTGTGTGTGTGTGTGTGTGTGTGTGTGTGTGTGTGTGTGTGTGTGTGTGTGAGTGTGTGTGTTGTAGTGTTCTGAACTCACTGTATGATGCAAGGTATCGGTATGAACTTTCTCCATTTGGCGGAGACGTTGGGCCTCTGGCTTATTCGTGCCTGCAGGGGACATTATGCACATTATCATGTTATAATATCGATGGCGCCATGGCAACGACGCTGCACCACAACGGTGAAGTACCCAAATCTAAAATGATGTTACATTGCTGTGTATTCGCTTGGCATACACGACCACCGTATCTATGGCAACAAACGAATCGCGCCACACCGCCGCCGACTTCATCCCAGCGAGTTCCTCCCCAGGGACGGCGTCCGACCCGCTGGACAGCTGTCCTCTCTGCGGCGCAGCCACGCCGCGTCTTCACGTGCCAATGCCATCTCTGTTGACGTGAGACCGAGACCGCGCCCCTTTGTAAGGCTTAAGCGGAGGGCTGCGGCAAAACCGTCCCAATGCCCCAAACGGACACAATCACGCGTCGTAAAGTGTCCCCGTCGGAGGGGAAGCGACGCGCGCCGCCGGGTGACTCCGGCACATCAGAGGAGTGAGGAGGGCTTTGGTTATACGCCGCCGGGGCGGTCAGGCCTGCCCAGGCATGCACAGGGATTATGGTAATACGGCATGGAGGTGTTAGACGCATTGTTTTTATATCACAGGATCAGCAGCATGCACTTATGAGCTCGGGCATGGTGGACACACACGCGCGCACACATGCACACGCACGCACACACACACACACACACGTCTTCATTTTTTCCACAGAAACAGAGACAACATGGAGGAACACTTCACAATCAATCTCAGCCTTTAACAAACACTTTTTCCATGGCCAGATTCAAGGCAAAGGCATTGTACTCTTTCATTCTCTCTCCCTCTCACTCTCCCTCTGTCTCTCTCTCTCTCTCTCTCTCTCTCTCTCTCTCTCTCTCTCTCTCTCTCTCTCTCTCTCTCTCTCTGTCTTCTTTGATTTTTTTGTATCTAGGAAAGCTTTAGTAAACAGGCAACAGTGTTGTATTTGTAATGTCAAATGCTGCGGGCCTCTGCACAGTACAACCTCATTACTATACTCGGAAAAACTGTTTAATCATTCACTGAGTTAATGAGTTCATTTAATACTTTACCCTGCTCTATAACTTATATCATTTGTCATGGAACCACACATGGCTTGGATGGCTTGAATATTTTCAAAATGTTTTATTTTTTAATATCTCTTTATTAGGAGTCCTTTTAGAGGTCCTTAATGCGTTCATGACTCACACCCGTCGTCCTCAGTTACCAACCATAATTAACCTGACCGCCACCCATAACATCAACATACCATAGAAATACACACACACACACACACACACACTGTGCGGTTTATCCAGGAATGCAAAACATAACAGACCATCCAAGTGCTATTAAATACATATAAAAACAAGTTTGATCATAGTAGAGGTTTATCAAAATAGGTTATTGTCATATGTGACTTGTTGAAGGCGTTAAGTAGAAAATGTGACCCCCATCTGAGCAATACACAAGTACAGACCTCCTGGTTAGGCTGAGATTAATCAGTTATGGACGGTTCAAGTCTAAAATAAACACAAAATCACACCTTACCTGAGTTCCTTCACGGGCAACCGGGGGTTTTTTTCGACCCCGTGTTCAGGTAACTATACATAAACAAGAAAATCATATCAGTCACGGTCAACTTTTAGGAGCAAGAACACGTTTTTCTTTGCTTGTTCCCGGTGACAACACAACACACATTCAACCAGTGTTACACTAATACACTGGACAGACAGACAAAACAACACACTATTTTAGGATTCTGAAATCAGTAGATTTACAGTAGTAAATACAGTGTACAGTAGATGTGATTTTAAACTACAGTAGTTTAAAATCACATCTTTCATCGAGCCATAAACAAAACAGAAAGCCTCTCCCCACCCGGTGAGGGAGAATTAAAAAACACATACATGCAGAATAGCTACAATAAAATAGAACACAATAAAATAACATTAAAAGGTCACCAATATATACATACATATATATATATCATATATTTGTTTCCAGATACTCACTCCAGTTTCTTGAAGCGCTCGAAGCCCGCGGCGACGTAGTGTCCCCCCGTGTGCAGGTCCTGGAAGTGGCTGACCCGGTGGCCCTGTCTGGGCGTGTACAGGCTCCGGATGGCGAGCGGCGCCCCGATGTTCTGGGTCACCTCGTTCAGGAAGGCTTCCATGGTGGCCACCTGTCGCTGGTTGACCACGAACCTGCGGCCGCAGTAGAAGGGGTCGCCGTTCCTGTAGACCACCACGCTCTTCACGGGGGGGAGGAGGGTCGTGGATCCGCCGGTGCCGTCTGCCATCTCGGAGGATCGGCGAGGGTGGGGATGGGGTGGCGGTGGGGGTGGCAGGGGGGGGGGGGGGGGGGCCCAGACGCTTCTGTAAACATGGGCAGCCGCAAATCATTGGGGAAGGCAGTTGTGTGGTTCTCTCACAATTCTCCACACACATGCACACACACACACACACACACACTGGAGACACACACACACACACACACACACACACACAGGAGACACATTTATCAACCATTACACACACACACACACACACACACACACTAACATGTGCGTCTCCTTACATGTTACCACTATATCCTACCTACATATAACAACTGCAGAGGTACACCAGCTGTAACCCACCACACGTACATTGACGCTGCACAACCTGGCAAAAGATCAACCATAGAATCCAAAGTCGCCCAAAAAAGGTCAAATTGATTCCTTGTTTTCTTTCCCAATTGTAGTCTGCCTTGGACATGCCACGCTCTTATCTCTGTGTCTCTCTTTCGCCCTCGAATACACATGCACACACATACACACGGACGCACACCACTCCACTGACTGACGACCGTGAGTATTTCCTGGTTGCCATGGCAGCAAGGCCAGCAAAGACTGGCTTTGTGGGCCAAACCATCAGCGGCAGCAACCACAACAAAAGCCAGAGGGAGAGAAAGGACAAGACAGAGAAAGAGAGAGTGTGTGTGTGTGTGTGTGTGAGCGATGAGACCGAGAGAGAGAGAGGGAGAGGGAGAGAGAGAGGGAGGGAGAGAGAGAGAGAGAGAGAGAGAGAGAGAGAGAGAGAGAGAGAGAGAGAGAGAGAGAGAGAGAGAGAGAGAGAGAGAGAGAGAGAGAGAGAGAGAGAGAGAGAGAGAGAGAGAGAGAGAGAGAGAGCCAAGTAATGCTGATATAAAAAACCTATCACACAACCTTGGGTTTTTGTTTATTAGAAAAAAATTGAAAGTAAAAAAGTAAATGAATCTGGCTGGAATTAGTCCATATTTGCAGGTATAAAACTCAACTAATAATGGGTTTAATGGGTTTACATGCAAATACAAGACTGCAGGGAGGTCTAATATTGTTGGTTTTTTTAAAATTGTATTTGTTTATTTATTTATTTAAAAGGGACAGTGTACATTAATCGTCACGTCCATTACATAGGACATGTAAATGTACCAGGTTTAGTTATACAATCTATTTTTCATCTGTAGTCCCTGTAAAAGAATCCACCTTCAAAGCTGTGAAGGCTTATTTAAAATGTACATCAAATGAGAGATAAACAGATTTGAGGCACAACTTAAGATTAAAATGACAGAGCATTGACTTTTAGCAGGAGTATTACATTTCAATGTAATATATGCCGAGTTGAAAATAGGACAGTGTGTCATAGCTGCAATAGATGGGTACAGAGGTTATGTTTATATTTCCTTTGTGCAAAAATATTTCAGATACAGGTTTTTATTTAAAAAAGCATCTTTATTGTAGAAATAAACACAGACACACACGACACACACACACACACACACACAAAGCAATATGCAATTCAGAAATGATTATGTGTAGTTTCCATCTTGTGTCAGGACGCAGACAGGCGCTGCTTCAGTGACAAGTACTGCAGAGAGAAGAAAAGAGAAGAAGAAGAAGAGGTGATGGGGGTACAAGTCAGTAAAACAAACCAAACAAACAAAGCGCTTCGCCGCCACTGCATATCCCATGTCATTAAATGGATGAGTAGCAGTACAGCCAGTGAGATGTCGATACACACTGGCAGGTTGACAACAACTGATACACAGCGAGAACAATGAATTAAGCGCCCTAAATGACTCCGCATGTAAACATTTGTCTCAGTGTTGCAGACGTCTGGCCGTAATTCATTATTTTTTATCCACCGTTCCGCTTGATGGATGGGTAGACCGTGATGGCGCGCTCTTGGAGTGAGCTTGTTCACAGGCTATCTCAGTGCTTGCAAATGCTCTGATGTACAGCTTAGAAGAGGTTTTTAGACAGGGTCTTTGTTTGTCTGTTGTATTGATTCTTTCTGAAGGGCACTCATTATTCACTCCAAACTTGTGATGGCACACACAACAATGCAATGTCACAACCATATAGGACTGAAGGGCTGTCGCTGCGGTTTGGCCTCTTGAACGTATCGCGCATCGCATCAATACCTCACGGAATAAACACACAAAAAATGTGTTGTCTTGTTACGACACACCCAAAATAAGGATTTAAAAGAAAAACGTAAATTCAATATAAAAATGAACACGAAATATCAAAATAAATGTCTACATTAATATTGGAGTCTATTGTATCAATCTACAGTGTATTATTTTCCCCAAGCTGCCACTGCTCACACACCACAGAGGAAACACGACTTTTATTTTATTTTACCTTCTTCCTGCTGGCGATGGCCTGTTGGAGCCACAGCAGCTCCATAGACAAGGCGTTTCTATGGTGACGGAGGGCTTCTGGTGTACGGGGGACATCTTGGGCCAGGCTCTGCTGCTGGGGACCTGGAAGGACAATGACACATCAGAAAGTGGCGTGTCTCTCTACGCTGTAAGACACGTGGTCAGAGAGACACGGGTGGTGTCCTACTGTACACCTAACCTGATGCGCCAGATGGTTTGTTATAGAGAACTGTTTGGAAAAGGGCGGGCACTTTCAAAAAATACGTGGCAGGTGATTGGATCAACCATTTGTCTGTCACCGTCTATCACGAACGAAAAGTCACTTCTCGCTGTCGTCACACCTAAACCCACACCCGTAGCTGCCAGTAGTTCCTCACAGGGCGCCGATTGGTCCGAACAACTGTGGTTCGGCCACAAGCACATAACTTGAAGCCGTGGCGAGATGGATTCTATCCAGCTGCCTCGCAAGGTATCTGTTCACCTACACCGACCTAGAATATTTAATTGATGGATGACACTGCAGTCTCATCTACTGGTATCTACTATTAATGAGCATTCACCGCGGCAGTGCAGTCTGATCAAACTGCACTGCCGCTGTCGCTTTAAGGCAGACAGCTTAAAATCGACCTTGAAATGTTTGTACTTGTCTCCAGCAGCCAGCCATACAAAAACTTGGTAATTCTATTTAATTTAGCCATCTACATCTAAATTAAATAGTCCCACTATGACCATCTACTACTTGCTTTTCCCAATTTAGTCACGTAGGAGACCCAAAGCAACTCACAGTGAACTCAGTTACCGGTCATAAAGTAGCAGGTAGGGGATGAGGGGTTCGAACCCCAGTACTAATACACCATGTCATAATAATGATCCACAATTAAAGGTACCATTCAGAACCACGGACGGTATCTCACCTCCGTGAGATGGCGCGAAGGCCGTGTCCGCCTCCTCGCTGCTCCACACCGTGGAGGTGGTGCAGTCTCCCACGCTTCCCCTACCGTCCTCCCGGTGTGAGCGGCCGCCGCCGTCGGCGTGCGTCTGATCGACCCCTCCTCCAGCAGGGATACCCGGAGACCACACCCTGGGAAGAGGGCCCTCTTTCTGGACGCCCAAACCATCTCTCTCTGCTTCTACCTTCTGTGGGAATGGTTGATGTGGAGGACGCTGTCCTTCTTCTCCTGCATCCTCCGTTAGGCGCTCAGGGGCCTGGGTCTCAGGACAGTGTGGTGCAGCGGGTGACTGCAGGGGGCCGTCCTTGTGGAGAAAGAGACAAATGGGAACACATTATTAAATTCAATTATTTGGGCGAGATGAAATGTGGTAGGCATAATCCAGTGAGCTGATCGTTGTCGTTGCTGTAAAAAAAAACAAAAAAACATACAGTGTCTGTGAAGTGGGGGATGGAGACGGGCGCGTCCCGCCACCGTAAATGGGCGAGGGTCCCGTCCAGCTCTCGCACGAGCTCCTCAAAGTCTGCGCGCGCACGCCGGACCGCCGCCCTCCACAGGTAACCGCGGGCGCGCGCCTGCGGACGACAGGTAAGCGGAGTCAGATAGGACAAACTCATTAAATACTTAAATAAGCATTAAAATTAGCCAACTAGTGTTTTGTTCACGGCAAACTTACGGGCCTATTCCTACATTGAAATAGTTAGTAGGCTAACTGCTAATGTATTACTTTACCACCAATACGAAGCGAGTGCACAAAAAGCCGAAGCACCGTGCACCGCCAATGTCATGTGGACAACGTGTTTAACGCCATTAAAGTGTATATGTTTTTAAAGGAATTACCTGAAAACGTGTTAATATCTTTAGCTCTGTCCTCTCCATCGCCATGGTAACAACACATTATTATCGCGGGAGCCAAACTGATCTCTTCCGGTGTTACACTCCGATGACAGCGAACGAGTTGTATAAAACTGTATACCCAAACTTTGTGTTAATTAAAAAAATGTCCATTTAGCTATATTAACATTTTCAAATGGTAATACAGAGTTTTGATTATCCGTGTCAACGTGGAATAAAGTATTTCTAAAAAAAAAAAAGAAGAAGAAGGGCGGCAGTGACGTAGGCGGAAGTGCGTGTTATTTACGTTTCGGTTTTTTTGTAATTTCCCCGCGGTCCGCTAACAGCAGCACACATGAAGTCTCCTTCGTGAAGTCTCCTCATGAAGTTTCTAAACAAACCCGTGTCCCGAGACCAACATGAGTGCCAACCAGAGGACCTTGTTCCAGACGTGGGGCGGCTCTGCTCCCCAGAGGAACACGCCTCTCCCACCGAAGGGCAACGCCAAGAAAACCGTGAAACGGCGCAAAACGGACAACACAGTGGGGACTGCACAGACACAGCAGCAGCCTCCTCGCAGCTCGCTATGGGGTCAGGTGGGTCAGGGGTCGGGCTCAGCGAACCCACCATCAAGGATTGAGGACCCTCCAGATCCTGATGATCATGAAGTCGACGACGACGTGTTACTAGTGGCTGTCTACGAAGCCGAGAAGTCGCTGCGGACGGAAGCCGCCGTGGCCCAAGATGACGATGACATGGTGGCCGCCATGGCCGCCTCCTCCTCCTCCTCCTCCCAGCTTCACCCTGACCTCCCCGGGTTTGACGGCTCGTCGGCCGGCGTGTGGATCTACCCCACGAACTACCCGGTCCGGGAGTACCAGCTGAGGATTTCGGAGGCGGCCCTGTTCCGCAACACCCTGGTGTGTCTCCCCACCGGCCTGGGCAAGACCTTCATCGCCTCCGTGGTCATGTACAACTTCTACCGCTGGTACCCGTCCGGGAAGATCGTGTTCATGGCCCCGACCAAGCCCCTCGTCGCCCAGCAGATCGAGGCCTGCTACAAAGTGATGGGCATCCCACAGACACACATGGCTGAGTTGACGGGTATGGGGATGACTGCTGATGACACACACACACACACACACTATGGTCTTTTGACACCTGTGTCCCTATTGATGTCTTCCCAGGGAGCACTGCGGCGGGCCAGAGGCAGGAGCTGTGGCGGTCCCGGCGGGTGTTCTTCCTCACGCCCCAGGTGATGGTCAACGACTTGTCCAGGGACACCTGTCCCGCGCTGCAGGTCAGGTGCGTGGTCATCGACGAGGCGCACAAGGCGCTGGGCAACCAAGCCTACTGTCAGGTACGTGTCGTCGCTCCCAAGGCGAACCGTGAGAATATATACTGTTTACTGGGTGGCTGAGGTTGAGGTTTCACATGTCCCCTCGATGTTTTCCTCCCGTCGATTCCCAGGTGGTCAGGCAGCTGTGCTCTCAGACGCGGCACTTTCGTATCCTCGCTCTGAGTGCCACGCCTGGGGGAGACTCTAAGGTAGGTGGACCACCACCGCCGTCTGTCTGTCTGTCTGTCTTGTGTGTCACTCTGTCCAAGTCTGTCTGATTGTCTTTTTGCCCCTGTTTTCCAGACCCTGCCTGTCTTCTTGTCTCTGTCATGTCATCATTATCATCATCATTATCATCATCATGATCCTCCTCTTAATAATGCACATCAATTCTACGTCCTTTACCTCCTCCTCCCTGCAGGCTGTGCAGCAGGTGATCTCCAACCTGCTGATCTCCCACATTGAGCTGCGCTCGGAGGAGAGCCCTGACATCCAGGCCCACTCCCACCAGCGCATCCTGGAGAAGGTGGTGGTTCCCCTGGGGGAGACCCTCTCCGCTCACCAAGCGCGGTATCTGCAGGTAGGGGCTCCTTTTTAATTCTTGGTACCCTCTTGAACCGGATTAAGTCAGCAATCAAATTGCATCCACAATTGAATAATTACTTTCAGACAAGCATATGCTTGTTTAGAAATATGGCATTGTGAATTGTATTTCAATATTGCCCAATAGACCCCTTCGAGTGCAACGTCACAGAAATATGCGCACGCATCTTGGGGTCAGAAAAACACCTACTTACATAGACTTCCACTAACGAAGTCCAAACAAAAAGTCTAAAATGCCGACCTGTAGCGCTGTTGAATGTGAAAATAGGACCAGCAGTGGCGTTGATCAGATTAGGACATTGTCCACTGGTTTAAGAATAAATAAATAAACTTACCCCGTGTGAATGTAGCACTTCTCCTTGTTGTATATCACCCATGCCTTGTACAGTCTTCTTCTTCCCAGTCTTCTTCCCTTGACGCTGACTCGGCAAGACTTCTGCTTTTAGAGCACAAAAACCTTTGCCTATATCTTTGTAGAAGATCGTCTGAACGTGTCCAGAAACAACATAATTATAGGCATCAAGCGACTTGTATGCGCATAGGCTTTCTCGAGTGTACGGGCGGTTTATCTACTAGGTAAGAGTAGCTGGCCACTGGATATCTGGCCATACTGTCATCTACCCAATCTTTAATGGAAGCTGGGTCTGGCAAACTATCGCCGTCAGCCAATACAAATTTGTTGAGATATTGTTCCCGGTCCTTAATCGGCAACGAGAGAGCATATTCGGAAATATTCTGAGGAGAATCGTTGACAGCCATGTTCTTCACTTTGTTTTCTGACCCCATTAGGCGCGAAAAGACGTGTGCGCACTCTCGTGGCTTGGAATGTTTACAAACAATGAAAGGGTCTATAGCTCCCTCATAGACCTCACTCACAGACTTTTCTATCGGTGCTTTCATTCCTCCTTGTGGCCAATGAATGTAACTACAGAACGACTTTGTGTAAAAACAAGTGTATTTGGCCATGTAATAATGCTAGAAAATGATCATGGCCCAAAGTGCTCCTAACATGCTGGGTGCCGTCTAAGGTGGTTGTCAGTTTGAATGGTCGTCAACTAGACTCAATTGGTCCAAGAAGTCATCATTAGAGAACCCATCTCTGTGATGCGAGTTGGTTCATTAGTGGAAACTTCCGTCCTGTATTTGCACCTAACTGTAGGTGCCCAGTTCACACTAATCGGTTTTAACAGGCAGGAATGCCACATAGTTGTGAGATTGGGACTTGTTGCCAATCCAAAACACAAGTTCATAGTTCATACTAATAGTGAACAGATTCTTTGTGTATTTTCTTTGTTTCTTTCTCCTCTGTGCTTCTTCTCTGTCTATTACTGTGTCACATGAAACCTGAAGCAAGGTCGCTCTTTTTACCTAACCTCAAAAATGGAAAGGACATGAAACATGGCACACCCCAGAAGAATGGGGATAATACTATGTTGTCAGAAGATTGTGTACATTACTGGCTATCCTTGTTCGCTGACGTCACAGCGGGGTGGGTTTTGTTTTTGTTCCCAGAGGGACGCCAGGGGTTCGGGGTGTAATTTCAACATCTCCCTGACGCATCTGACATTCAGGACACATGCCGAGTTGCAGTCTTGGATATGTATTGTTGATGATATTCCATACCAATTAACTATGTATTACTTCCTTGAAATTGTGTCTTTCAGTGTTGTTGCTGTCACAATAGTACCTGAGTCCTACTCCTGTCACTTCAGGAGGAGACAGGGCTATATTATACGTGTTCAAAGAACAAAGTGGAGAGACGGCTGTATTGTGTTTGTGATCCTCATCTTAGTGAAGGTCCAAAACCCTACTTACCAGTACGTCTCCCTAGGGTGCTGTGTAGTTTATTTGTAACCTGGAATGTTGCATGTATTTCTGTTTTTTATGGGATTAGAAACCTAACACTTAGTCTTCATTTCCTTGTGCTAACAAGAAATTCAGAAAAATCTTTTAGAGTGCACATGGGGAATTTCCAAACATGTAGCTAGATTATTCTTGACTTATCCGGGTCTACATCATCTGAAGCATTTGGCTATAGCAGCACTGTTAAGAGATGAGTATGAAGGGTATGCTCCAGTAAAGCTGGCAAAGCATGCACAAACTAGTTGTGCCAGACCTACGTAGTGCTATTCTTTAAAATATGGTGATACACACTGATGCATTCATAACACAATGACGAAACAAATATACAATACAATACAATACAATATCTCTTTATTTGCCAAAAGGAAACAAGCATTTTCTTTCATTGGAACAAAACAAAGCAAGCCACATCGATTTCTTGCTGTTGAATTTACTGTATAGCACACTGTTCACCAATCACATACAAATACGATTATAGAAACTAAAAGGAAAAACATACTATGTTTGATGTTCCTATATAACCAGGTTTTACAGAAGTTTAAGCCAAATTCACCATGAATGAACCTGTGTGTCTACTTGTCTATACAACGCATCTAGAATATACTCGTTAAATGCAGAATTGTCTTTGGATTTGAACAGCATATATTTAACATGCACTAGTACTATCAGTAGAGTAATGTTATATTTTTTTGCACCTAACCGCATATCTCTAGCCTGGCATCATCAGTCTGGACCCTCTCAGTTCTTTTTCGATTTCGACGGGCGCAGACCAAAATGCCTCTGGACCCAATTGGATAGACCTGCTACAACCAATCAGAGCGTAAATTAAACTTACCGAATCCTGTCCGAAGTACGGTAAATAAAACTTATCTTTTTTAATCAACAAAAGCTTTCAGTTCAGTTTATTTTCTTTGAGAGAAAATACACTGTCCAGTTTGTTTAATACTGTCGCGATGGCAGATTCAACAGACCGTTCCACATCAGCGGCAGCCATCTTGTTTACGAAAATGCCTCAACGGCGCTCCTCTGTACAGTCATCGTGTCAAACCCACCCGATATTAGATGGTAGTAGTTGTTATTGGCCCAACCTGAAATCTGTCTGAATTGGAGGGGGGGGGCAGAAGTATCTGCCAGAGCAACAAAAAAAAACTACATCATACATGTTCCTGTCTCTTCTACCTTGCATTAAGACCAGCATCTGATCCTGGCATTTCATTCATAGGATAGGCATGGACTTGGAGGAGGGTTTGAGGAGCTGATATTACATTTTCTTTTAAACAATACTGTTTGCATATCTACTGAAGAAAGGGATAGTATGGCTTGGAATAGCTGGCTGTCGTTACATTAAGTCTTCACACAGTGGAGATTTGGCATCCGATGGATTGTTGCATTGATTTCACTGACATCTTATATGGTTACGTTAACCGTGGACTTCAAATTCAAACAGTAGTCTATAATATCCTCTATATAGTTTTTGTAAAATATAACTGACAAAATATGGTACTTTGTTTTTGTTCGCATTGGTTTGTTAGATCATAAAATATTTGTGTAGATAACAAAAATACATATTTTCATAACTGCCACATTGAGTTTCCTGCACTAAATAAAAATAATATAATATAAGCAATCTTCTCTGTGCTTTAAGTGTTTCTAAGTCGTTTCTTCTCTAGTGGCAGTTGTAATTTAGTAGGTAGTACGGTTCACAGTAGTGCACATACTAACACAAATATTAACAAACACAGACACAAAAAGTCGTGGATAGAAAGAGGTAAATGGTTTGGTACCTTATGGGTAAACCAAGGAATGCATTGACTTGAAAATAAACAAAACCCATTAAATACAGCATGTTTGGATTGTCGTACAGCAATTAAAAACAACAGCTTTTGGTTCGCAGTAATGTTTGGGTGTTTTGTTCACCCACTTCCGTTCATAAATTCACTGTTGTACTTCACGAACGGATTTGCTACAGATCCATGTTTGCCAGGGAAAACCCCGTTTTCCTGGCCCACAAAGAACAGATACTACAACACCGCTATTGTAGATCGCTTGATTGCCTCCATAGTTGGTGTGATAACTAATTATTACACGGCTTTGTTACATATACTGGATTCTGATCAATGACGGCATTCTACGGTTATTACTGAATAGCAGACCACTGCTATTCCAGTTTTTTTTCAAATATGTATGTAAAGTATGTGTTTTCTGTGTGTTTCTGAGAGTAAAATGTGCATGAAACAGCATCAAAATCAACACTTTGTTGAGTTTAAAGTACAGCAGAAGGACAACGGTATGGGTAAAAACCACCTCTTCCAATGGGAGGCTAAAACAAACTTGTTACTCTCTTGTTTACGCGCTTATTCCCCCATATAATCAAACATTGTACCTCATGTCGCAGAGAGAAAAGTAAGGGAATAAGGCCAACAGGGAGCCAAGATATAGTGACATGTAGGGCTGGTACCTGCACTTTCCCAGGGCATCTACATGCTAAAACTGGCCCAGTGACTGCCGGGTTAATGGTCTTTATGTGGTTTTACAAGGAATGATTACACTAAGAAGAAATATGGGAACCCTGTATCAGGTGATGGGTAAGGGCAGACTCTCATCGCTGATGGAAATCTCCAACTAGTCTGGAGTGTGTTGACAAAGTGAAACTACACGAGAGAGTTGGTTGTCCTTCCTAACCACACAGCTACATGGAGCTTGGTTAGGTAAGGGCATGGTTAAGTGAAGTTGTCAGGGTTTGAGACAGATAAGGGGTGGGGTGGGGATCATTGGTTTCTCTTCTCCGCCTCAGCGCCGTTCCATGAACCAGATCTCGTTCTGGCGGTTAGCGTGAGCGGGGTTGGTGTAGCCCGCCACGATGAAGGAATCGTTGACACACACACCTGGCGAGTCCAGAATCTCGGCCATGGCGTGGATCTGATTCATGATGGTCACTTCGTTGGTGGGTCCAACGAAAGGCCTGAAAGGTGACGGAGAGAGAAAAGTGTGAAATTCAAATTCATCCAAATGTCCGTTTTCCGTGAGAAAACTGCTTTTAACCCGTCTGTGTCTAGGGCCTAAGGCTCTAGGTGAAGGGTCTAACTGGCAACAGGTTTTCTTTTTTTGAGACGGCATTAAACCCCATATGAACATGGGGAACAACGGGCAGACATTAATGTTCCCCTTTCAGTCGGGAGCAGTCTCGGAACCAATACTGTGGTGGGTGGTGTTTTATTATTGCCCTCTACACACCTTGTGTACACCACAGCGGCGGGCCAGATCTCTATTAATATGTCGCTATCTGTGGGCCGCGGAGGCTGGGCCTGGTGGTTGGCGGGAAGGTAGTAGGCCACGGTGACAGAGCGGGATATGACAGACTGGTTCTCGTCAGTGTGGATGATGGTCAAGATGGGCAGGCTCATTCCAAGGTATTCACCTGAGAAAGAAGGAAAAAAAAACAAAAACACTTCATTTATGGGATTTTATGTGTGCAGAATTGTATATATGTTATACAATTCTATAATGCACACGTGAAAAGGGCAGATAAGCTTGTCTTTCTGATTCTTATAGCTGCTCTAGCACATTTTTGGTAGTTATTTTTTGTAGTAACTCCATTTGCCTCACTTGCAAAGTTACTTTGGATACCAGTGTCTGATAAATGTCCAAACACAAATATACCGGGTTGCAATTATTTGGGGCAGTTTGTGGTGGACTCACCGCTGGAGTTCTGCTGGCAGATGTACCTCATCAGCCTCATGAAGCCGTAGCAGATGCTCTGTTCGTAGGTGTCCTCGCACACGGTGACGCATGCCCAGTGTGCCTTCTCATAGCTGCGCTTCTCGTAAAGCAACTCGCCGCACTGTGGACATCGGAGAACAGAGGGGTTTAAAATGCCCTCTAGATCGGTTAATTTGTTCACATTTAAAAAGTAGAAAAAAAAACGTATTGGAAACCCTTTAAACCACATGGTATCAGCATTCTTGGGGTGCCATATTTGGATTAAGGTTTTTGCCAAGCATAAGCAGCTTTCAAATAAAATCTATTATGTTTTGAAGGCTGCTTGGTTCTTGTAAATGCTAGGTTTGTTAATGCATTTCATTACAGGATTGTGCAACAAAACACTGAAATGGTCCATAATGAAATCGGGTCAAACACTGTTTTGGAACCTCTGTGGTCGGGTTTTAACAAACCTTGTTACTCCAAGCTAAACCAATTAGGCCTTTATAGTGCTATGCTCCCCAAGGAGTTTACTGTAGCTAGCTTATTGTATAGCCTCACCTTGCTGATGATTTAGAAAAAACAAGTCTGATACAATTATATGCTATTGAAGAGTTCTAGCGGTGAATGTGTACCATTCTTTCTTTTCAAATCCTGCTTTTGTTTGTTTACAAAAAAACCAACCCCCTTTTAGGAGCAGGGGTCATAGGGGCCAGGTGCAACGCCCATTGGACAAGGGTTGAGCATGGCCGTGTTCCGATATCTGTGAGTACACTAACTTCCGTGAGTACACTTAACTATCCGCACTCAATAGGTACGCAGAGCTTCAGATGTTAGTGCTGTTCCAAATGCAATACTCTGTGGCGCACTTAACGGAAATGACATCAGCTGCGCGGCCGCGTCACCCAACAAACACGTGAATTCATTAGACGTTCTCTGAGCGCGGCTCCGCCTCTTCCGCTACGTAGCTAAGATGGCTGCCGTTGAGTACGCATAGTGTACCCCGTAGCACACTCAGCATTTTGGCCTTTTTGAGTACACATACGGGTCCTTTCAAGTACACTTCTTTTCGCCGCGATCATAATCGGAACACCCTACGTACTCAAACTAAGTATACTAAGTACGGGTAGTACGGCTATCGGAACACGGCCCAACTCTGGACCTTGATGATAGAAACTGGTTCTCTGTACGTGGAACATAACGTCACTGGGGACGGGAGGAGCCAGAACTGGTGCAAGGGTGACGGCTACCAACTAGACATAGCTGGGACCACCTCAATGAATTTCAGGGTTGAGAAAAAAATCAGACATCTGCATATGCACCCAGTAGTTGGAGCACATATTCAGCCTTCTTGGAGAAGGTGGGTGGCTGGTCACACAGTTACCACCAACTAAGTCTGAGGCCATTGTTCTCTGCAAGAAAAGGATGGCTTGCTTCCTTCAGCTGAGGGATTAACCCAAGTGGAGGAGGTCTTAATCACAAGAAGGGTAAAAGGGATTGTTAAATTCACCGCCAGCCAGGTGCAGCTGGGGGCATTGTGTCAGACAAATTGTGGCTACAGGGTAGCTGAGTCGTAAGCTCTGAATTCACTAGTCAATCTGTTCCCATCCTCAACTGCTAGGGTATTGATCAAGAGATAATGATTGGCTGGAGAAGTGTGGATTATTTTTTAACATGCACGGCTATGACGTGATCGTCTTCTCACCGATCAATCAATGTGTAATTAATTAGAAAGCTTCCCCGTTGCCATGTCCTTACTAAGATCGTCTCTCTTTACTGGAGTAATTAGGTAACGTTGCCATGGTAACGTCTGCATTCCATATGAATCTCATGTTAACTGTCATTAGGCATTAGTCAGACCCATATATTTCTCCGGTCATTTGCCGTTTGTACAGGCACACAAAAAGTAGTGCGAGCTAAAAGTTGTACTTGAGACAGAATTACCCCAAAATATGAATTAAATAGGAATCTAGATTAAAATAGACGTACCTTCTCCTTGTGTGTGAGAAGGTTGAATGGGACCTGCTCTCGGTTACTGCGTCCCTCGTTGTTACTCGTTAGCTGTTGGATTGGTTGTGCCATTTCTGTGAACGGAGAAAGAATATGCAATTCGTTCATTTCAGTATTGGTCCAAAAAAGTAAATGTACATCGTGTTACTATAGTAGACATATACACTCACCGGCCACTTTATTAGGTACACCTGTCCAACTGCTCGTTAACGCAAATTTCTAATCAGCCAATCACATGGCAGCAACTCAATGCATTTAGGCATGTAGACATGGTCAGGACGATCTGCTGCAGTTCAAACCGAGCATCAGAATGGGGAAGAAAGGTGATTTAAGTGACTTTGAACGTGGCATGGTTGTTGGTGCCAGACGGGCTGGTCTGAGTATTTCAGAGACTGCTGATCTACTGGGATTTTCACGCACAACCATCTCTAGGGTTTACAGAGAATGGTCCGAAAAAGAGAAAATATCCAGTGAGCGGCAGTTCTGTGGGCGCAAATGCCTTGTTGATGCTAGAGGTCAGAGGAGAATGGCCAGACTGGTTCGAGCTGATAGAAAGGCAACTGTAACTCAAATAACCACTCGTTACAACAGAGGTATGCAGAAGAGCATCTCTGAACGCACAACACGTCGAACCTTGAGGCGGATGGGCTACAGCAGCAGAAGACCACACCGGGTGCCACTCCTGTCAGCTAAGAACAGGAAACTGAGGCTACAATTCGCACAGGCTCACCAAAATTGGACAATCGAAGATTGGAAAAACGTTGCCTGGTCTGATGAGTCTCGATTTCTGCTGCGACATTCGGATGGTAGGGTCAGAATTTGGCGTCAACAACATGAAAGCATGGATCCATCCTGCCTTGTATCAACGGTTCAGGCTGGTGGTGGTGGTGTAATGGTGTGGGGGATATTTTCCTGGCACACTTTGGGCTTATTAGTACCAATTGAGCATCGTGTCAAAGCCACAGACTACCTGAGTATTGTTGCTGACCATGTCCATCCCTTTATGACCACAGTGTACCCATCTTCTGATGGCTACTTCCAGCAGGATAACGCGCCATGTCATAAAGCGCGAATCATCTCAGACTGGTTTCTTGAACATGACAATGAGTTCACTGTACTCAAATGGCCTCCACAGTCACCAGATCTCAATCCAATAGAGCACCTTTGGGATGTGGTGGAACGGGAGATTCGCATCATGGATGTGCAGCCGACAAATCTGCAGCAACTGCGTGATGCTATCATGTCAATATGGACCAAACTCTCTGAGGAATGTTTCCAGTACCTTGTTGAATCTGTGCCACGAAGGATTAAGGCAGTTCTGAAGGGGGTCCAACCCGGTACTAGCAAGGTGTACCTAATAAAGTGGCCGGTGAGTGTATATCATAGTTTGTTTTTTGGTCAAATGCTGCTTTCACACACGTGGCGACAAATTAGCATTTGTTCTAGTCTGCTTTCTGGTCTGGTCTGGTCTAAAACTGTTAAACTGTCATAATATGGCCAGGTATAGAATGTAAACTGGTATTAAAGGTACAATGTGTAACATTTATTGGCGTCTATCGGTGAGGTTGCAGATTACAACAAACTGAATACCGCCCCCCTCACCTCTCCCTTTCCAATGACGTAGGAGAAGATACGGTGGCCTGTACTGGCCAGAAAGGTGCCAGTAGGGACTGAAGCTACGGTGGTCTGTACAGGCCTGTAAGGTGTATTAGGGGTGCAATAAATACCACAAAACTGTCATTAAATACACAGTCCAAATCTCAACAAGTACTCGTGTACTTGTGTTGGTTTTTTGTTTAAGTCTGTGATAGTTTCACCAATGTACACATATGGAAAGTCACCTGTATACAGTATGTGTTTTACATTCATACTGGAGCTTTACTGGCCACGCAGTGTTTTACCTGCTTTTTACTGTTGTAGAGCTAGCGGGTAACCCTTCTAAACAGCCATTTTTCATATTATATCCATTCTAAACATTTTGTAACGCGAGACGTATCCGTTTAATTACACAATTACTCATAGCTGTTATCGCATTTTTAGATCCCTGCTTCATATCATTGTACAGAGTGTGAATATCTGTTAAATCTTCTAATCTAAACAAAAAAAAAACACTTTCAGACACCATAAACTACTCTAGAGATGTGTGATTATTTTAATCCACCACCACAGTAGTGCTGTGCCGCTAAACGTCACATTCAGTTTAGAAGGTGGGACTTTCCTGGCAGGATACACTACAATGTACTGTACCGGGATACATTTCTAAACAGAGATTTTTATACATTATATCCATTCAGAACATTTTGTAACGTGAGACGTATCCATAGGCTATTGTTTAGAGCAGGGTACCTTGGCCTATTGTATAGAAATATACAGTAGGTGACTTTGGTGAACAGCATTACTCACTACTCAGGAGTAGTGAGTAATGCTGTTCACCCAAGTCAGTTTTGGTACATCGGCAACCCAATTGAACACACATAGTATCATCAAGAAAAAGCACAGGGCTTTTGATGAAGACCGTGATAAGTGTCTTGTTTATAGCAACAAACAATGTTATCTTTGTATTGAGTGGTCAGTGATTTTGAATGAAGTGCCGTGAAATGCTATGGTTGTTAAAGGGTTTATTAAACCGATGCATGTCGTCGGCCTACTCTACTTTCAAGAGGATGTTTACTGAAAACAAAACACATTTTTTTCCAAGTAACTAATGTGTTAGCCTGGCAAGCCAGACCTACATCAGAAAGATGTAAGGTCTGGCGCAGCTCCATTGGCAGTGTGGGCGGGATAAACGGTTGTCTTTCAAGTTCCCTCTGCACGCAATAGGATAGCGCTACAACCAATCAGAGCAACGAAGAAGGTGACGTAGTCAGAGCGACGGCTCTGACTACGTAATTAATCAAAACTCCGAATACATATTTATTTTCGAGGAAAGACTTCAGTGCCGTTCTTTGTTCTTTTCTCAAATAAAATGTTAACTTCAAGTCTTGAAGAGTCGTGGCCAAAGCCGAGTGGAAAGACAGCCGTTCGCCAGCAGCAGCAGCCATTGTTTACCTAACACGGAACCGTCGCAACTCTGTCGTCATGGTAGCCCGGCTTTCGACTCCGCCCCTCACGCTGTGATTGGTCAGACATACAAGACACACTTGGTGTTTCCAGCACCAAAAAGCGGACGGAGCTATGCTAGACCTACACTAGCTGCCAAATAAATTTGCTGCCGCTAGGGGGTGTCTAGAGTTCTAGGCTACTAATGTGTGGCTTTTACTCCACTCTAATTACAGTGAACCAGTTTAGTTCTACCATTGGCAGTTGAGCCTGAGGACCTGTTCCCCACTGGTATTAGCATGTGGGTTTGGAGATCCGATCACGAGTAAAGACCTCCAAGTACATGTGCAAGCACCCATCACGCATTGAGACCTGGGCCGCATATATCCACATTTTCTTAGCAGTGTGAATGCAAATGTGACCCTGGCCACATTGAAGGGTCGCCTACTCAACTGACGTGCTCTGTGTAAGCGTAAATACGTACTCATTTGCACGTCAAAGGCGTCACTTTAAACTGCAGCAACAGGCAGCTCCGCGGCAACAACAGAAGCGCCCAGTCTCTATCGCCCTATCTCTTCTTTGTTGAATGAGTGCATTGCTGCCTCCCGCCACGCATTTTGTTGTTGCCACCAAATGGCGTATATTATCATTTAAGTGAAAATGATGCATGTGTTTTTTTGCATATAAGACGGGGGAGATCCGATCTCAGACGCGAGTGGAGCCACATTTTAATACCAAGCGTGAACAGATGTACTTAGAGCTGTCCGTTTGTGATTGAATCTCCAAAACCACATGTTAATACCAGGTGGGAACAGGGCCTGAGCTGCAGTTCTTACGGCAGGATTAGGGGTCAGAACCTGGGTACAGACAGACTAGCTAATCCTGTTCAGACAGAAAGCCTCTGCAAGTGAGTTCACACTGTTACTGTTCTATGAGAAACATAGGATATAGACCTGTTCACTGACTAACGTTTTTCTTTTATGAAATCAATGGGAAACCTATATAGGAATGCCTCAAACGGTAATTCGCAAAAGGTAAACAGTACACACACACACACACACACACACACACACACACACACACACACACACACACACACACACACACACACACACACACACACACACACACACACACACACACAAGTGGATGGGCCATTTCTAAATTTGAGCGTGAAGGCCGACTTTTCATTATTGGGAGGCCGGCCCTGAGGACAGCTGTGTGATCTCTAGGACTTAGGCTAGAGGGCACTTGTCTAGCCAAGGGAGGCAACGATCTGTGTCCCCCATGTCACATTCTTTAAACTCTACAACACACGCAAATACACACAAACAGGCTGCAAAGATAAACTATTGTGGCAACAATCATTCTGAATGCCCTAAATCCATACCCAACACGCATGCATTGCTAAATAGGCAGATTTAAAAAATTCAATTTATAATATCTATTTATCTATCTATCTGTTAGGAGTTGTGTATTATATGTCAATATGAACTTAGCAATATTATTCTTTATTATATTTGTGTGTTGGTAACTGTCCACTTCGTATGTTATCCTTCAGACGCCTGTAAGGTTTCTCCAGCACAAGGTGTCATGTCTCTTCCCCACACACACAGTAAATTACCGTACAAAAACTGCTGCTTGTACTTGTACCCCTTGTGTAGGCCTGGTACCCGCTTCACCCATTACTCAGCGACACCGTTCTGCTTCTCCAAGCAGAACGGCAGATCCTGGACCGGGCCTCGACGGGCCGCGCACCACTTGTTGTTGATGCTGTATATAAATATGTGCCAACGAACTGAATAAACCAGAAGCATTAATCAGTGATCACACGCAGTACCCACTGTCTCGGCCCACGGTACCCACCGTCCCGGCCCGCGGTACCCACCGTCCCGGCCCGCGGTACCCACCGTCCCGGCCCGCGGTACCCACCGTCTCGGCCCGCGGTACCCACCGTCTCGGCCCGCGGTACCCACCGTCTCGGCCCGCGGTACCCACCGTCTCGGCCCGCGGTACCCACCGTCCCGGCCCACGGTACCCACCGTCTCGGCCCGCGGTACCCACCGTCTCGGCCCGCGGTACCCACCGTCTCGGCCCGCGGTACCCACCGTCCCGGCCCGCGATACCCACTGTCCCGGCCCGCGGTACCCACCGTCCCGGCCCACGGTACCCACCGTCTCGGCCCACGGTACCCACCGTCCCGGCCCACGGTACCCACCGCCCGGCCCACGGTACCCACCGTCCCGGCCCACGGTACCCACCGTCCCGGCCCACGGTACCCACCGTCCCGGCCCACGGTACCCACTGTCTCGGCCCACTTTGTTTCTACCAGGGTTTGAGAAAAGATGGATGACTCCATCCAAATGAGGAGGAGGAGGAGGAGGAGGAGGAGGAGGAGGAGGATGGATGGAGGAGGATGGAGAGACCCATTCAGTTCTAGATACACAATAGGCAGATAATACAAATGAGCAAACTCCGCCATATTCTTGCTGTCATCTGTGTTGATTTTCAAGTTTTTCTAATGCTTAAAATAATCACACCCACACAATCATGTGTGTGTGTGTGTACATGTGGTGACCGCGGTGCTACAGGTTGCAGTGTAACCTGTAAGCGCAAATATGCTTTGTCGCGGCTACTTTTTATATTATATTATTTAGTGATACCTTCAGGGACCTCCACCTGGTGTCCCCTTGCGATGTCCTGCCAGTAGTGGAGCAGCCGGTCGTCGTCCGCCTCCATGGTGTCCCTGTCCTCCTCCTCCGCGCCGCCGCCGCCGCCGCCACCACCGCCGTTTCCCGGGTCCTCCGAGAACGACTCCAGGTCCTCCAGGGTGATCATCCCGTTGCCGGTCGCGGACTCTGGTCCCGGTCCACCTCCTCCACCTCCCCCACCTCCACTTAGCTGGCAGCCACCTCGGTCCATTACCGCTTCAGTTCAATCTCGACGTTGGATCAGATCAGACCAACGGTGCGTCTCGCACGCGCGAGTGTATTTTCGCCCCGCGCGCGCGCGCCGCTGTTCACAGTGTCGTCACGGAGTCGCGAGACGTCAACGTCATAACCGACCGAGCCAGGCCGGTGTATGTTGTTGTTGTTTTTTCTGTTGTTGTTGTTGTTGAGGGTTGATGTTGAGGATCACATCGGGGAGCGTAATAAGACGGGAGGGCACCACCGTTGCGAGCGGTAGGTGGACGCCTTTTCCGTGACCGGGGGGAGAGGGGGACGTTTATAGCAGGCTAGTGGGGGGAGGAGGGGGGAGACCACGTGACTCCCCCTGGTCTGCTGCTGGTCACGCCCCCCCCCCCCCAGCCGTTAAGCCGTGGTTTGGACGCACATGGCGATATTATGTTGTTGTTTTTCTTTTACTTTTTCTGATCATATTTACGCATATGGACATCCAGTTTGTTTTCAAATGTATGACACTGAATATTATACGTGGTCGTTTTCTCCTATTTCTCCTATTCAGTGCGTCTATGTCGGCCTTGTAATTGTTGTGTTATAACATAACACCCACCATATATGCAAATCCATATATGGGCGCCATGTTGCTCTCTTCACTTAGCCCACAGAGAGGTTATATAATCCTCTCTACGGTCAAGCTGTCGTGCAAAAAAAATCTGACCCCTCTAATACTCTCTCCTACGTGTGCGCACACACACAGGCACTCACTCACTCACTCACAATCACGCACAGGCACTCACTCACAATCACACACAGGCACTCACTCACAATCACACACAGGCACTCACACACAATCACACACAGGCACTCACACACAATCACACACAGGCACTCACACACCCACACACACAGTATTCATGCTGTCTAAACCTGTAGGCTATGGCTGGACTGTGTGACCGTGTCTTAATGTGTAGTTTCAAGGGGGGCCTTATTAATTCGTCACCATAGAAACGCATGTCTGAGCCGTGTTGACCTAGGTCCTGTGTTCTCTTGTGTGCTCAGTGAAGCCTCCTTCAGCCATGTGTTGCTGTGTGACACTTCACCTTCTCCTTCCCTAGCATTTATTGTTATTTTTTGTATCCTTTCATCTCCTCTGCCCCCGCTTCATTCATTTAAAAGAACCGTGTCTTATTGTGTCACACAGTTGCGTTACAAGGTGGTTATTAGTGGATGTTAGTGGATGTTGTAATATAGAAATGAGACAATGATGTGTATTGAACAATAATCATAGGCATATAGTCATTATAATAATGATTTATTTCCATTTCAATTCCAATTCCATTTCAATGTGTCTTAGTCTAAAAATAATATATATTTGGTATTTTCTGTATTTCTCACTATTTTAAAAAATAATTTTCCAAAAACTGGACTGCAAAAGACTTAACAGGATGTTATTGTCTTATTACATCTTGTTAGTCTCACTAATGTGTCTCATGGTAATCCCAGTAATCACATGATTGACCATAGGGGGCAGCTCACACCATTGGGGGGTCCAGGCCTCAATTAACAAGACAGCTTTTGGTCATGTGATCTTTCGCCAGCTCTTCCCATTTTCTGGGAAGAAAGAGGTTGCTGTATTGCACTGCAATAAATAACATTGGTCTCATTTTAACATTACTTTGTGATATTGTGCTTCTGCATTTAGTTGCAGTACTAGTATTATGGTTTATATATATATATATATATATATTGGGTGCTGCCCCCCCCCCCCCCCCCCCCCCCCCCCCCCCCGTCGACAATCGTGCAGACTTATTTTTAGTCATTATTTAGGTAGCACACACATATTATGAATGCCTTTGACAGAATTCAAATGAGCCATTTTAATCTAGATTAATCTAGATTAATTCCAAGATTACAGTTAGATTAATCTAGATCAAACAATTAAAATCTATGCCCACCACTAATATATATATATATATATATATATATAGATTCTGCATTGCATCTTTTAAATGTCGTCATATTTTACAGTCAGCCATATGGGTCATGATCATGAATTTTTGTTTTTCCATTGGTGTTCTGATTTATCTGAGGGTTTAGCTTAGCAGATGGTGTCTAAGTCTAAAAGGACAACGTCTCCTAGTTTCCACGAAGACAGGTGTGCTGATTAAAAAGCAGGTCAAGTCTACAGTTGGAATTAGTCCCTGAGACTTAAAATAATGGGAATATAGGGTCCAGGTTGAAAAATCCCAAAGTTATCCTTTAAGGTATCGGTGGCATGGCTCTGGTGATGCTTTTAGAAAGGTCAGCCAAATTTAAAGGGGAAATCTAACCCTTTGCTTTTGTCTCTTGGAGGATCTGGTGCTATACTCGATCTTGTTTCACTGGCAGCCTACCGGCCAACGGGGCCAAGATGGAGAACGGTGGCTGCCGGCCATGCTGGCCATTGAACTTTATTTGTTTTAATGGCCAGTAAAATAAGTCAAATAAATGCATGGTGCATTGAAATGAGCAAGTTGGTTGCCAAAACATAAATCATGGCTTATGTTTAATCCATGTTTTACTCACACTGCAGGGATGTTCAGTAGAACCTATTTCTTACAGTCCAGTACACTGTCTTGGTTACTTTGTCTAAAAGTATCAAATGTAATTGTACAATTTGAAAATCAAAGTGGTAATTAGCTAGCCTGGGAACCAGACACATTTGCCAGCTCATGTTTTTTTTGCTCTGGCAGATGGTCTTGCCCCCCTCCCGTTCAGACAGATTTCACCTGGCCCTGGCTAATCAAAACCATTTTTCTAATATGGGGCGGGTTTTGATACGATGACTCAGTGAATGGTCTGTTGAGTCCGCTATCAAGACAGTATTAAACAAACTGGACGGTATATTTTCTCTACAAACAACTGCACTTAAAGCTTTTGTTGATAAGAAAGATGTGTTTGCCGTACTTCCTACAGGATTTGGTCAAAGTTTAATTTACAAACGGTCACATGTTTTGTTGCTCTGATTGTGTGTGTGTGTGTGTGTGTGTGTGTGTGTGTGTGTGTGTGTGTGTGTGTGTGTGTGTGTGTGTGTGTGTGTGTGTGTGTGTGTGTGTGTGTGTGTGTGTGTGTGTGTGTGTGAGATTATCATATACTATCTTTATTCATTATGTATCAATATCATCTGGTCTAGCTCAGTATATAATATACTATACAATGTAGTATAGTATCCATGTTGAATGGTATGTTTTGTGTGCCTCCCAGGTGCTGGAGAAGTTTACCTCTCGTCTGGTCCAGAACCGAGTGATGGGCCACAAGGACCTGCATTCTCTCACCAAGTACCAGCTCATCCTGGCCCGGGAGCAGTTCAGGAAGAACCCCCCACCACACATTAAGGTGACCCTTGCAACTTCGGATGGTACTTGGTATATAGCCTTGTTCAGTTCTATCTAATACGGTATGCGACATTCAAGTAAGTTATATCAAATTAAAATGTAACATGCCCACAATACATTTAAGGTAGAGGGCCTTGCCAATATCATAATATGCTGAAATATAGGGCTGCAACAATTAGTCGATTAATCAATTAGCTGATCCAAAGAAAATTGATCAAATAAAATTTGATTATCGATTAATCGTTTAAGTCATTTATCAAGTACAAATACCAAACATTTGCTGCTTAATGCTAATACTCGTTTTTCTTGGCTGCTTGTCACATCAAGCAAGCAATTTTAAGAAATCACTTTGGACTCTTGTAACTTGCATGCTATTATTGCTATTGTTTATACAATTTTCTAGACTAAATAATAATCAGAAAAATAATCGTTGCAGCCCTACTTAAATAGCGACTCCAAAACACCGTCCAAGTACTTCTTCACCAGGATCCAGTTTCTCTTAGCCATCTCCCCTCCTCTGGTACTGATGTTTGCTTGGCTCTCCACGTCTCTCTGCCGTCCCCCAGGGCCCACAGCAGGGTGTGATGGAGGGGGACTTCGCCCTGTCCATCAGCCTGTGCCACGGCTACGAGCTGCTGTTGCAGATGGGCCTCCGTTCCCTCTTCTTCTTCGTCCAGGGCATCATGGACGGCTCCAAAGGTAGGTCTCCCACATTAAAAAAAAAACAGCAAAACCCTCAATGATGATTACTTTGCTATGTAGCAGAATTCAGATGCATGTCATCGAGGAACAGGTCGAGGTTGGGCATCTTTCTTGGCTTGTCCATTCCCCACTCGCATCTACTGTATAATGTGTGTGTGTTACCAGTGATGTCTAGGGCACGAAATGAGTTGCAGCGAACCCCTGTCTTCATGGACCTTTACAAGGAGATGGAAGCTATGTTTGTGACGGCTTCTGCCGGTAAGTGTTTTGCTTTCAATCTGTTGCCTTCATATGTTTTATGCCGTCTCAGTGGACACTCCTATAGAATATAGACTCACCTTGTTTGAAGACGTGTCTACTCATTGTGGATTTCATGACCTGCTGCAGAAGACTCATTTCCTGTTTGGGTCTCCTGGTGAAACATTCAACCTGTTACATATGTCTGCTTAACACACACATCTACCTTTATGATATGACTTGTAGGTCCTGACCAGCCATTCATTTACAGCCATCCCAAGCTGCAGAAGCTAGAGGAGGTGGTGGTGCAGCACTTCAGACTGTGGGCTGAGAACTCCGCCAACAAGACTGGTGAATCTGCTTTGACACCATCTTTATGAGGACCTAAGATGGCAGCATTACATAGTTTTCGTTAAAACAATAGTTATGTGGGTTATGGGTGGTTATTTATTAAATATCCTAGTCAATTCACTCTTTGATATTCTCTGATACCGATAGCTGTTGAATTGAAATTCAAAGTCCACCTTTCTTATTCTGTCTCTGTCTCTCTCTGTGTCTCTTTCTGTCTCTCTCTCTGTCTCTGTCGCTCCAGCGACCACAAGCTCTGCAGAAGAGCGAGTGAGCACCCGCGTCATGATCTTCTCGTCGTTCCGCGAGAGTGTGCAGGAGATCGCCACCCTGTTGAACCGGCATTCTCCGCTGATCAAGGTCATGACCTTCATGGGCCAGGCCTCAGCAGGGAAGGGGGTCAAAGGATTCACCCAGAAGGAGCAACTAGAGGTACAGAGGCAAACAAATGTTGGGGTGCCGCTTGGCTTTCAAAGTGCTGTGCTGGTCTGTGCTGCACTATCTACGTTTCTCACTGCATCCATCACTTTTGTTCACAATGAGTTTACCTTGCCCCTTTTTCTCCCCAGAACAAGTAACAGTTTAGAGAGAGAAAAACATTTCCTCAGATGATTGAGGCACGTATGGATGGGTTTTATTTTTCAGCCAAAAAGGTGACAGTGCAGGTGTAATGGCTAGTCTAATTACAATATTCTCCAACAAGAGACTTGTATCAAGGTTTATTTACAATATTGATCACAACACAAATGTTAAAATAATATTGTGAATCGACTAAGTAAATAACCCCAGAAAAGGGTTACAAAGGGTTGTTTCTGCCTTGGAGTGGCCTCAGGGTTCGACTAGTTTCTTCTTATCTTAAATCTTTGCACATTCCTCCTGGTCATGTTCTTCACATCACTCAATGTTATGAGCAAAACATCCCTGAAGACAGACCAAAACACAGACCTCCAATTGTGCTGTTTGATTAGACAGCGTGGAAAAATACAAATGACATGCTTGTAATTTGCTGTTACTCTGTTGGATGCATCTGGTTTCTATCTACCCTGGTCCTACACTCTCTCGCTCTCTCTCTCGCTCTTTCGTAGGTGGTGCGGCGTTTCCGCCAGGGGGGCTTCAACGCGCTGGTGTCGACCTGCGTGGGGGAGGAGGGCCTGGACATCGGTGAGGTGGACCTCATCGTGTGCTTCGACGCCCAGAAGAGCCCCATCCGCCTGGTGCAGCGCATGGGCCGCACCGGGCGCCAGCGGCAGGGCCGCATTGTGGTCATCCTGGCCGAGGGCCGAGAGGAGAGGGTGAGCGTTTTCATCCACATTGATATTGTTTGATATCAAAATAATAATAATAATAATAATAATAACAACAAAATACAAAATAATAATAATTAATATATTTGTTTCATATACAGCATTTTTCTAGACACTCAAAGACAATTGGCAATGGCAATAAACTAAAAGAGTAAAACAAATAAAAATTCACACTTAAAAACATTTGTGTGTGTGTGGGGGGGGGGTGGTGTTTGATGATAATTCATGTACTCAATTACTCAACCTTTCCAGCCTGTAATGACCCCAAAAAAGTCTGGATCAGTTCACTCCAGTACACTCGTTTTTCTCCAACAAAGACGTCATTTAAAACCTCCGATGTCTGAGCCGTGTCTCTCCAGCCCCCACCGAACCCTCAGGGCAAACGTGTGATGCCTTCTTCCTTCAACAGACCTACAACCTGAGCCAAGCCAACAAGCGAAGCGTGTACAAGTCCATCACTGGCAACCGGAACAGCTTCCACATGTACCCCGGCAGCCCCCGCATGCTGCCCGAGGGGGTGATCCCGGCACTGCACAAGATGCACATCGCCGTTGGCCAGTTCGACCACGGGGACAGCAGTGGCGGCAGGCGGGCCTCGGGCGGCCGGAGGTCCAGCTCCAAGGTCCAGACGTCCATCATCCACCCTCAGAACCTGGGTCAGTGCGATGAACCGCTCAACCCTGCGCCCTCGCCTATTAAAGTACACATGAAGGCTTTTCTGTGTGCTTAAGGTCAATGGGGGACAAAGTTAAAGTGGACATGGCTTTTTTTCTGGTTTTCTGTGCAAATTTGAGGTTGCACAATTGATGCACATTTGGGCAGAAAACCGGAAAAAGAAAGAGAAAGTCCACTTTACCTGGACGTTTTCTTGGACGTGTGTGTATGTGTGTGTGCATTGTAGCGGTGTGTCCGAGCAGCGTGCAGGCGGATGGGTTCCTGAGCCCTGCAGAGTATTCTCTGTGGGCCTCCACCATGAGGCTGAGGGAGGACGAAGCCCAGCCAACCCTGAAACCATCGCACTTCCTGTCCCTGCCGTGCGATCACACACCCACTGTGAGCTTTCTTTCTTTCTTTCTCTCAGCCTATATTTCTTTCTTTCAGCCTTTCTTTCTTTCATCCTTTCTTTCTTTAGTCTCTCTCTCTCTCTCTCTCTCTCTCTCGCTCTCTCTCTCTCTCTCTCGTTTTCTTTCCCCTGTCTGAATATATATTAATCACAAAGAATAGTGTAGTGGTGTACTGTAGTGTTTTTATTATCACCTCCTCACCCTCATGTTATTTGAAGACCCCCAAGGCGGACTCCCCGAGTGGCCCTGCAACCAGAGAGCTGTCCTTATGGGAGTGGAGGCACTGGCAGAACCGCGCCCTGCCCACCCACTTTGTGGACCACTCCACCCGCTGCCACCACTTCATCCAGGTGATGGAGCTCATAGACCGCCTGCGAGAGGAAAACACAGAGGTGAGAACACAAAAGCAGCAGTGGTCGCCTTCTTTTTTAGAGAAGTGGGTTTATTTAAATAAATGGGAAAAAACAATGACTTATAGTCTCTTGGTAGCATACGGGCCTTCTCTGGTTAATACACAATTATGGACATAAGACTTCTTAGCCCTGACTGCCAGACAAAAGGGCATGCAAAATTATTCTCTGCGAGAAAACTATTAAACTGCTTAAAAGTATTGAAAGGAGGCTATGTCGCTATCAATGAAGAAACAAAGAATGAACAGTGAAAGAGAAGCTGTCTCGGAGGAGTCGGCTGAGTTGCATGTGACAGCAGGCTTCATTTGCCGATGCTTTCTGGACTGGAGGACGAGATCTCTGGCGTGATAGATGTCTCTGAGCTATGACAAATTTAAATTGAAAATAAAATAAAAACACATGTTGAGGTATTATAAAACTATACTACTATTTAGTCATTTAGCAGATGTTTTTGTCCAAAGCAACTTAAAATTACGTTTTTTATATTAAGGAGCAGGGGTTAGGGCATCTTGCTCAGGGATGACTACAGGTAGCCTGCGGACATTGAGGTTTGAACACGACACCTGCCCACAAGACAAAACCCTACAAAATCACATGTACAAACATATTACATGCCAGGTTGGTATTTTTGTAAACATTATACAACAGAATATTTTGTTAGATAGGCAAATCATATTTTAGAAGCTACTTCTCAAGATATTTACTTTTTTTTAATGGGCAATGCAACCGGTGTTTCTTTCACACTGACCTATTTCGTGGGTTTTGTAGGATTAGGCTTGTTTATCACTGATATGGCCATTTGGCAATCAGATTGTGTTCAGTATGGTTAAGGTTAATTAACTTAACAGATCCTGTTTCTAAAGCCAATCATCAACAATTTTTAAAGCCTCGTGGTTGGTACAGAACAACAGCTAAACTGACTAGAGAGGTCTCGCATAACGGGTTACATAATGTATCTTGTAATAAATATACCGCATTTATAGAGCGATGCTGTTTTCACGTCGGCTTTCCGTCACGCGATAATCTTGTTCTTTTTCTGGAAATACAAGAAGGTACACACAGTTTTATAAACGTATCTTCTAATCTTTTTGAACAAGATGACATCATGGATACATGGCCAATCGAGCCCTGGCACTAGGCTCAACGTTATAGTGAAACTGGATATTGGCTTCATGAGGCAGCTGCTGTCTTTATTTGGCCTTGGGTCATTGTAGCCATGCTAGATAAAAAACTCATCAACATGTCCAAATCGAAATCCACAGTAAATGGCTAATATTAAACGTTGAGTGCCCTCTTCGTCACGCAAAGCTTATTATCACCAAAATGTTTCATAGAGGAACACATGGACGCTTATTTTAGTAGAATATTTGGAAATGGTTATTTATTTTCCAAATGTGCTTCTGATTGCTGTCAGATTTGTCAAATTGAAAATACATCTGCTAGTAGTAAACATTGCTTGATTCAAGTCACATATCTTGAGTTACCTCAATGCTCATCACATTTTGTTTATCTTTGTTGATGGTGTCAAAGCCAAAGTATGGAAATGCATACTATTCTGTAGTGTACAACCTTTTTACCAACAGAACAGTGTGTATTAACATTATTCATAACATAATTTCCTAACTACATTTTACATAAATGAAATCGTCTTTTTAAGATGATCTTAAAATCATAGTTTTTATGATTTTTTTTTTCTTTTTTTTGTGTACCCCCTATGTACCCCCCCCCCCATACATTATTTTCACAAGCCCCTGTCCGGGGTCATGCACTCTGGTTGACTGGACAGTACACCGTCCTCTTGTTGATTCAAGCCATGCTCTTCTGAAGCTAGCCAGAACTTACTTGCTTGGCCTACATTTCCAGAGGCCCTCTATCCACGCCGTCTCCAACCCTAACTGCCCAAACAACAGTTGAGAGCACATCTGAAACCATGTTTTTACCCACAAAAACAGGTACAGGGTTACTGGCCCATTTGAGTTCATCTTCAATTGCTTGAATTTTTGGTTGTGCTAAACAACATTTTTTGTTCTTTTTTACATGTTTTATTGCTAAGCCTCTCTTTTCTGTTTCTCATTATGATAGAGAGACATTAGAGGACAAGCAGGCCTTGTCTCCTTGGTTATACAACTGGCACTCTTACATAAAATCAGGAAGCTGGAAATTAGGCCAGGCTATGATGACCTAGATCTCTATTGGAGTACATTGAGTAGATGAGTGAGTGCAATAAAGTTGAACAAATATATCTTATTTCCAATATGATTTATGATCTAACAAAATATACTTGTTTATTTAATTAGATTATCACTGTGTTTTGGAAAAATCTTCAAGAGGAGAGAAAATTAGGACAAATGATTAAAAACTATAAGAAATATAAATATAAAAAACGTAATATTGAAAATAAAAATGGACTGCATTTGCATTGCAGTGTAGCCATTTGCCAAGTGCTTTACAATGTATGCCTTGCATTCACCCATTCATACACTCATTTACACATCGACAAAACTGTTAATAATGGATAGTTGAAATAACAATTGATAATTTAAAACTGAGAATGAAAATTACAATGGAGCGGATTTGTATTGTGCCGTTTCCAAGGCCACTTGAAGCGCTTTACAATCGATGTCTTGCATTTACCCATGCATACGGACCCATTCGTTTGAGGTGGAGGTTTGTCTCCCCACTACTTCCTGTACCTCCACCAAGGTGCTCACACCTACCGCCTGCTGTGATGGATGTAACACTTCTCAGAACCCACTCATAGCCACTAGGGATGCACCGAATATTCGGTAACCGAATATATTCGGCCGAATATTGCAAAAAAAAGCACTATTCGGTATTCGGTGGAATGAGTGAAAAACAAGGCCGAATATATATATTAAATATTAGCGGCGCATTTTAATGATGCATGCAAACAACGTGAAGTGACGCGGCGCGTTTTACTGACGCAATCAAAGAACGTGCAGTGTGGAGATATTTCAAAGTTACGGAGAATGAAAAAAGAACTGTGGTTTGCAGCGAGTGCTCAGCCGAAATATAAAGTATAGTATAAAACAATTTAAGGGTTGTCTCAGATGTCATAGTTTCCTTCTTTTTAATTTGAAGCTGAAGTACTGTTATTGACAAATCTGTTCTGGTCTGGGATATGTTGTGTAGCTTATGTACCTATATAAGTGTATGAGGTTACAAGCACACTTATTGCAATTTACTTGAGCCTTCTGTTTACATTATTAGCCTACTGTGACTAAGTAGACTTGTGCCAAAAGGACAATAATTCATTTGTTGTGGGTTTATCCACTTTTATGCACTTCTTTGTTCTTTTGGGAATGCACTTCTATTCAAATATTCAAATGTCAGAATATTAAATAAACATTTATTTTGTTTGAAAATCATGTCTAAAAATGTATTTTATTTATGCAATATTTAAAAAAAAAAAACTAACCACATTCAGTATTCGGTATTATTCAGCTTTGGCCAAAATTGTTCTATTCGGTGCATCCCTAATAGCCACCCATTATTGTTTTCCATTTCCAAATTATGTCGACCGTTTTCTATGTGCGCTTGTCGCCGTGGTACTCGTGACCTACTTGAAGCGGTGTGATCATCACAAATCAAACCTTGAATGGTTACAGTTTTGCAGCTCTTCCGCTTCTTTGTGTCTTGAAATAAATGACCCTTTTTTTAAAAAAGGTTTTCATTAGGGGTGTCAAATGATTGCATTAATTGCAATCAATTAATTACAGTCATGTTTAGTGCGTTATGTTTTTTAATCGCGTTAATCTAATTTTTAATCTCTAACTTTTGTTTTACAGAAACACTGTTAACCATGTTCAATCTGTTAAGCAATAAATGACTATGAAGCCACGTTTTTTGTTATTTATCAATCTTTTGATCTGCCACAATAATGTAATGAATTTAAATGGAAATACCTCAAGTTGCTGGCTTTTCTCAGCAATTTTTAGGTGAGATTAAAAAAGAGATTAATTCAATCAATTAATTACAGATCATAATTAACTAATCTCTCAATTTTTTTTAATCTCTTGACAGCACTAGTTTTCATTCCTCAGTAATTTCGTTCAGGGGCCCCCATGCAGACACAAGCAGGAAGCTAGCAGATGCTTCTAAGTCACATGGATGGGCCTAATGGAAAGGGCAAGTGTTGGAATAGCAATTTGCCATTTGACTAATTTCACTAGCAGACACTTGGCCAAAGTGATTTACGGGTCATTAAGGAGCAGGTAGGGATTAGGAATGTTGCTGCTCACGTATGTGGACATTGGTGCTCAAACCCAGGGCCTGGGACAACTGTCAATGTGTATGGGCATGCATGTTTTAATTACGTGCATATTATGCCTCCGTGTGTCATGTGTCTTGTCTAGGGAGAATGCAGTTATGAACAGGAGCTTCTCCCTTACCTCTGCAAGGCCGATGTGGTCGGCCTCCTTAAGGATGGACAGGCGGACAAACCCGCCAAGAGACCCACGAAGAAGAGCACCAAGGCCTGCTGTACCAAGAGCAAAGCCAAGAGCTCCAGTCGGTCTATGAGCGAACTGGGGAGTATCAGTGAGGAAGAGGAGAGAGAGCGGGACATTAGGGGAGGTATGAGGTCATTGCTGCCGTCGACCACCGTCCGGGACAAGCCTCCTGTGGAAAACGACCCAGCTTTCGTGGGCTTCAGAGATGAAGAACCGTCGAACCATGACCCCGGCGCAACCCGAGAGATGAGTGACTGTGTCACAGAGTCCAAAGAAGACATCAATTCAGACAATCATCCCTCGCCCCTCGAGGGTCTTGTGGGTGATTCAATACCCACCCTCGGTGACTGCGACAATGACCCAAGGCTTGAGGAAGACATTGAATTCCAGGCCATGTTTTACCTGCCGAAAGGGGTTCCTGCAGTGTCTTCCTCTCACAAATCCCTCCCAGAGCTCGACATGTCAGGAAGACTGAGGGTTATACTGGCCAACGTGGCAGAGCTGCTGTCCAGGTCTCCGCCACCGTTGCCCTTTGACTTTGACATGGAGGAGGACATGTTCGATGCGGGGTCACCTGACCCCCCAACTGCTACATCACTTCCTCCTTCCCCAGAACAGGTGGTGAACGAAGAAGAGGAGCAATATCAGCCCTTCATCCATGTCAACTTTGACCTGGATGTGGATGAAAATGATGACGATGATGACGATGATGTCATTGATTGTGGTGATGTCGGAAAGGAGGTAGATGAACAACAGCCACAGGCTCTCCCGTTTCCCAGTATCATTAAGTTTGCCTCTAATCCTCCGGAAGATGAGTTTGAAGAAGCAGCCGACAGCCCGAGCTGGGACCAGGTCTTTGGGGATGAAATAAATCATAATGAACCTCCAGATGAAGTTGTTACTAATGGTAAACTGGCCGATGAGGATTTCAAACAGCAAGTGGATGTTGGAAACGGCGCAAAGGGTACGGTTGAAAGTGACACCGTAAGAGGGAATGGGAATGTCCACGGCGAGAAAATACCCGAATCGTTGGTTGAGCTGGATGAGCAGAAGGGCCCGTGTCGAGTGGCTGAGCAGCGTTATGCAGCCGTCTTGGACGAGAGCATGGATCTATTTGACGATGAAGACGCATTTCTGCGGATGACTCTCCCAGAAATAAGCACACCGGAGGACGGCTCCACAGACGCATCGCCGGGGCCCGAACATATCGCTGACAAATCGAAATGCACCACACCAAATGCCTCACGCACACATGGCGCGGCGAACGCACGTGTCAGTGTAGACTTAATCGACAGTGTCAGACGACAGATGTCTCCTTTGTATGGTAAGAAGCCCACAGCGGCTCCAACCACCCACAGCCCCCAACATACACACACAGTCGTAAATATTGCACAACGTGGTCATGAAAAGAAACCGCAAACCACATTGGAAACCTCCCGAGACTCTCCCCCAGCTCCACCAAGTGGCCACAGAGCAGACGTGTTTATTTCAGATTTCGGGCTCGGCGGTATCGACGATACTTCTACCACAGAAGAACAACCGAACCTAGATGTGTTTGACTCCTCCTTTGATATGTTCCCAGTGAACTTTGACCTTGGCTATTCTCTGGAGGACTCTGAGGAGGAAGCCGTGGAGGAGGAGGACATGGCTCCTGTCTCAGTGGTGAGCGCCTCACCCCCATGGAAAGAACGGGAGCTGGGTGTGCTGTCCTCGGTGGTGCCCCTGCCAACCATCCCTGGCTCTTCCACTCCTCTCCATGGCCTCCGTAGACCAGGCGGCACAGGGTGCCGTGAGCGTAGACTATCTACAGCTCTAACTCGGTCGGTCGGGCAGGGGGAGGGTGAAATCAGCCACATCCTCGCGTCACCTTTGACCTCTAAGGGCAGCGCTCTACCAGTCCCATCAGGGGCTCTGAGGCGGACTCTCCTCCCGGGTCCCTCGTCCTGTTCGCTGGGCGGTCTGAAAAGGAAACAGCAGGAGGAGGAGGAGTGTCCCAGCAGTGAGGCAAAGAGGCGCAACTCAAGCTGGGCCGGGACACTAAGCATGGTGGACAACAGGGGACCCGGGTCTTTGTCCAGCCCGCCTGCTTATCCAGGTGGGTTTACCCGTACTGATGGTTCACCTTTCATCTCATGTTGATATTTACATGTGTCACTTAGGGTTGGGTTTCCGGTTTTACCGGTACAGTGCGGTGTGCCCCATCTGGTGGTAAAGGTCGATATACCAGTACCATTCAGTGTTTGACTAATTATCAAACCGGCTTGAAAAATGTTACACCGGCCCAACCCTAGTGTCACTCCAACCCAATTTCCCCTTTGAGTTTCATGAAGCCTCATTAAGCTTTCTGGTGTCTGGAAAAAATATGGATTTTTATTATCGGCATGAAAATGCCAAATGCTTGCTGGAAAATGTTGTTGTAGAGCACTTTGTATGTCATATGAATGAATGTCGGAGCACAATGTATTTAGCATTGTTTAAGACCAGCCAGTCAAGACCACTATACTGCCCTGTTCTGCCCTGCACAGGTCTGTCTGACAGCGAGGAGGAGGTTTGGATCCACAAGAGAAGACCTCTGGCCAAGGCCAACCCTTTGTCCTCACCTGATGAGGTGAGACATTGCGTTTGATGCACACTAGCACTGTCAGATAAAAGGCTTTTATGTATGCTTGACTTGTATATATTGCACAATCTGCTGTCACTCACAAAGCAATTGGTAATATCTGTGTCGACACGTTTACGAACAAACACGTGACTCACTGTGAATTACTGTAGCAGAAGCACAGGCAGGGCCCATAATTAGCAAGGAAGATTTGCTTCACTCACCAGCCAAAAAGACGATGGTAATCTATTGAGAGGCTGGTAACATTTTAACATTAACTAGCCATTTGGCCAAGTTCATTTTGCACCCTGGTCACAGGTATAGGCATCTTGCTCGAGGACGCCTACAGGTAGACCACTGTGCGTTCATTGAGGTTTGACCCAGAACCTTTCGACTGGGAGTCAAACACACTAATCAAAGTAGACTGTGCTATGATACGTTATTGAATCGATAGGACATATCAATCAGGCCCATTCCAGACAGATGTTGTTATCGACAGGAAAGTCACTGAAGCATAGAGAACTGTTTGAACTGGCACAAACTATGATGCTTATAATGTACCCTTGCCATTATAATGTTACCAAATAATGTTCAACCTCATTGGACACAGAAACAGAAAGTGTTTATGGCAACTACGCCACTTAAAACAAAGATATATGGCAGTCAACCAGGTGGTCAATCCATCAAGTACCAAATGTATTTTAAATGGTTAAAGAAAAACGGTAGATATCAGACTTGGGCTTTTCAATTATCCTCCATATGTGTCCTAGGTGCCAGAACTACCCGTTGCCTTGGTAACTAGAGCCAAGGTTTCTTATCTGGCCAACATAATTGTTTTGTGTTGAATGTCTACTGTCTGCTATAGTCCAAGATATATAGCGATGTGGATTCTCCTGTTGTAGTGAAGAGGAAGAAGGCTGCAGTGCTAAATATAGTAAGATTTTTTTAATTTATTGTGTTATGTATTTGTATTACATATCATTTATTCAAAACCTCTATTCAAAACATGTAATTGAATTTAATTAATATGGTATATCTTTACTCTACATATCTACATAATATACATTCACAATGTGTGTGTGTATATGTTAAAATGTATCTTGTGTCTCTGTTTGCTCCTGCTAGTCCAAGATATATAGTGATGTGGATTCTCCTGTTATAGTGAAGAGGAAAAATGCTGCAGTGCTAAATATAGTAAGACTTCCCAAACCTTTATTGTTATTTTATGTTATTTTTATTATACTACGGCTTTATTCAATACCTTTTTATTCAAATAATTTAATGTAATGAATACGTTATATCTGTACTCCTATCCTTGTAATGCACATTAGCTTCAGTCAGTGAAGAATGTCTACTGTCTGTACAGTCCGATGAAATGCCGGAGGGAGCCGCGTCCGACGACGACTTCCAGAACGACTCGACGTTCTCACACAAGCCCCGCCCCTCACGACCCGCCAGGCCGGGGCAACAGCAGGGGAAAGCACAGGTCTGTCTCTGTGTGGTTATACGGTGTCATCGTGGCGCGGTTGGCATGTTCATTCCTGTCGGTGTGCCCTATGTGAATTTGAACTGTCGTGATAAAATGGACATACAAAATATTAGGATAATCAATCAGGTATTGTTATTTTCAATGAGAAAATTTTTTTTTGAATAAACCTTTTTATTTGTCATCAATGTCCACTTCTGCTTACATAAAACATTACTTTATTTAAAAAAAAATATCTTGAGTTTTTCATGGTTGCCATGGTTCCCCTTGTCAGAAGCCCAAGCGGCGAGGGGGGCGGCTCTTCCTGGATGAGGAGGCGGAGCTTTCAGACGAGGATGGGGAGGGGCTATCCTCCGACGAAGAGGACGGTGAAGACCTCAACCGGTCTCTTGAAGGCTTTGTCGTGGACAACTCACACATGTCCCAGGGGCTCAATGGTTAGTTAACTAGTTAATAAACTCCATTAGGGTTTAATGTAACAGTATTAGTGCTTACATAATACTTTGATTAACTATGTTTAGTTGTCATACAATTCTGTAAGTAATGGGTGAGAACCGTACCAACAGTGATATCTTGTTTACTTTGTACTGACAAATCGCTTTGGACAAAAGCGTCTGCTAAATGTAAATGTAAATTTAAATGTAAATGTAACCCATTCACTGCACTGATTCCAATCTTACGCGCCATTAATAATACAACACAGATTGTGTGAATCACACATTCACCATTCAATCCCATTTGAATGTGTGAAAATGAGGCTTCATTGTGATTCAGTGATAGGGATGTGAAGAAGCATTTCCAATGTACCTATAGGTGAGCAAGCAAAGCAGTGAACCGTGCTTTACGTGAAGGACGGCTGTGTTTGTCTCTCCTAGACTCTGAGATGCACGGGATGTACCTGAAGTCCGTGAGAAGCCCCGTGGTCCCGGGCCCCAAGTTCAAAATGGTCTACAAACCCTCCCACAACATGGACATTTTCTCCCAGGTGCTGAACACCACTCCGACCCAAATCGGGCGTCACTGATTTGCATGATGTACTACACATCAAGAAGCAACCGTTTGTAATGCAACACCACGCATTTGTTAAAAGCATGTACAGCCTTAACCGTCTGATTTGATCATCAGCTCAGCCCAGATATTGAACAAATGAGTAAAATCAGCTGAATGAATGCAGGAATGGTGCCGAGTCATGGCAGGATTACAGTTACAGTGATTTCAGATACATGTCATTAATGAGCAAGGAGGGGTGAGTCATCTTTCCGAACGGTTCGGAAAAGGGCGGGCACTTTCAAAAAAACAGGTGATTGGACGAACCATCTATCTATCGCCGTCTATCACCGTCTTTCCCCAGGTTCCTGAGATGGATGAGACGTACGCGGAGGACAGCTTTGTGGTGGGCAGTGAGGAGGAGGAGGAGGAGGACGAAAGGGGCGGCGATCAGGACGTGGATGTCGTGGATCTCCTCCCCGAGGACTCGTATGTGGACGGGAGGAAGCAGTACTCCACCAGACGCCAGGCGCTGCTGCGCCACATGAGGTCCAAGGCGGGCTTCGCGGGGCTTCGCCAGGGGGCGATGCCCCAGGGTGCCCCGCAGAAGGCAGAGGTGAAAAGTAAGCGCTCACGCATCATGTGCATTCAGGACTCCAGCGAAGAGGAGGAGGAGGAGGAGAAGGAGAAGGAGGGGGGAGAGGTCGTCGGCGTTGTTGAAGAAAAAAGAGACGACGCCGCCCTCTTCAGGCCACCGGCGGTACTACATGACTTAACGCTGGACAAACCTCCACGACAACAGAGTGCTTCCTCCTCCTCTGCCCCCTCCTCCCGCTTAGCATCCAAGATCTCCTCCCTTAGCAGGAAGATGCCTCGGCCTTCCAGTGAGGACAAGTTCAGAGAAAGGTGTTTAGTCATTCTGTTTTCATCCACCATATTTTATCCCCCATACTCTAGTGTGGCTGACTACTAGACCCTATCCACCCTGACATGCGTTACTTCCTTCAGGAGGTGTCACCAGAGGTTCGAAAACATGGCCCGGCTGTCTGAGGAGCTGGACTTTGAGGAGTCTGTGTCCATGTTGGCCACACAAAAACCACCACAGGTAGCCCCCCCCCCCTGTCTGGAGAGTCAATCAATATCTCCTTAAAGGCAGACAAGGGTTGTATATTTTTACAGTGTCCATTTCACCCTTTGGTTGGTTTAAAATTTAGTTAGAAGCTGATTGGACATTGCCCATTTAACTGGGTTTCCACTACTCGTATATAAACCTGCATGAAACAGCAAGCCTTACCAATTTGGTGTTCTCACATCAATCGAATATTGTGTCACTATAATATAAGTGGTGTTCATTAGATAAAATTGATGTTGGATGTGGTGTTGTATGTTGTAACAGTTCCCTCGAGGTACTACAAAACAAATGATCCAAATGATGTGACATTTCCTTTCCCAGACACCTACATCCACCCTATCGTCAAAGCCTCAGCCCTACAAGCCCATTGGTCAGGCTTCGTCTACGGGCGAACCCTCCATCCTTTCCCCTGCCGCCCCCGCCCCCACCCCCACCAGCACCACCGTCTGCATCCTGGTGGATAGCCGCTGCATCAGCAGCAGCGCAGACTTGATGAGCGACCTGCGCCAGCACCACTCCGTCAACGTGCACGTGTGCTCGCTGGACGGCAGCTACTTTGTCCTCAGCAACCGCATGGCGGCGGAGCGGCACAGCCAATCGGAGCTGGCCAGCATGCAGAACCGCAAACGGTTGGTCGAGAGGGTGAACAGCCTGCAGGGCCTGTTTGAGCGGGTCTGCTTCATCGTGGAGAAAGACCGCACCAAACCGGGTGGGTGGTGGGCCTGAACTGTCAACTTTGTTTTTTACTACATATCATCATGTATCATGTAGAGGACTTTGTAATGGAGAAACCATTATAAACGCTCCACACCACTGTTTGTTTCGAATGGATTCTTGTCCTTCTGCAAGGATGGATGAACAAGGATTTTGTTCATTAAAATAACAACCATGAAGCTATGCAATAAACCTCTGTAGTCTCCATTTCAACATTTGACACCTGCTAGACGATGTTCAGAAAGCATAGACCGGTTGCAACTTGTTCAGTTGCTATAATCTCTCTAACGAAATGATGTCTCCGTCTGCCCTACGTCAGGCGAGGTGGGGCGTCCGTTCCAGCGGACGCGCTACTTCGACAGCACGCTGGCGTCGCTGGTGCACGCGGGCGTACGCCTGCTGTGGAGCGACGGGGCGCAGGACAGCGCCCGCCTGCTGGCCGGCCTGGCGCAGCTGGAGCAGCGGAAGGGCCAGGCCATCGCCGTGCCCCTGGAGGTCAGAGGGCAGCACAGGCAGCAGGCGCTGCAGTTCTACCTGGCGTTGCCCGGCGTCGGCTATGTGCACGCGCTCCACATGTGCCACAACTTCATCTCCGTCGCCCAGTTCATCAACAGGTGAGGACAATGTGCATGTCATCACATCCTAAAGGGATTCCACTCAAAGCCCCTACAAGGAAATGTTCAGAGAAAAAACACGCTCCCCAACAATTTTTATAATTATATAGAAATTCTCCCCGTCTTCTTCGCTGTGGTCTTATCTACTTCATGTCGGCTTTGTGTATTGCGTCATAATTAATTTGACACTGACCCAGGCAGCTGAATGGTGTTTAAAACCAAGCAAGGGCTTGGATGAATCAGAAACTCTGCATTAAACTTAAGTGCCCATAGTGTCACATTAATGCCAGCTTGAGTGCCACTAGGGGTGCGTTCTAATTTGGTAGATGTAATCCTCGTTTGCCGTTGTACCCACTGTTACAATATTTAGTAAGCTAGATAAGTAGCCAAGGATGTGTTTGTCGATGGACATACGCAAAGCAAATCTGAAGGTTGTCTAAAAGCAGCTCAGTTCTCTCACTTCCACACTGCTTGCCTGCCTGACCACCAACGGCTACTGCTAGTCTCCACAAGGGTATAGTGAACAAGCAATTGGATGGAGGATGCAGGAAATAGTTTTGGAATGCACCCTTTAAATCTCCCCTCCTGTCATGGTCTTCCTGCACCCACAGCACCATAGAGGCCATCCAGAAGGGCGGGGCGATGAGCCGAAGCCGGGCCGAGGAGGTCTACCGCTGCATACGTTACTCCTGTGACTCCTTCCTGCTAAATACCTCCACAGCCAAGAAGAAAAGCTAGCAGGCAAAAGCTACAAATCACTGCTGCTTCATTTTCTTGTTATATCATCCTTTGCACTCCATGTAATTATGTCACCACAATCATTTTCCTTTCCAAAACAATACCACCGTTTTTTCCAACTATTTTTTTGTTCTGGACTATTTTGATGATAACAATAATATTTAGTTCGACCACATGTATTTATGTATGTATGTAATTAATACTTATTTAACTAGTTGGTTCTCTTTGAAGTGCCTTTTCAGGTAACTTAAAAGAAAATGTATGATTTGAATAAGATCGATAAGACAAAGAAGAATCAATATTTGATACCAATCTCTTTTGTGATTGAAATAATGGATTCATATGTTTACCTGTTGTAAGAAGAAATGTCAATGTCAAATGTCTTTTTAGAGAACAGTTTTTTCCAACGTAATTTTGTGGCTTCCAGTTGTTTATTGGTATCTTTACTGCCTTGCAATGTTTACTTCTTACCACTAGAGGTCGGTCTTACAATTATTGGCACAAGGAACAAGTGTATTCATTCATTAGTTAATGAATGAATTCCTTGACTCCAACCTCAATGCTCATCTCACATTAGCAACACTATTCGTGAGCATCAGACTACACAGAAACACATAGCCCACTACTGCCATAGCAACACAAGGACTCAGAAAACATTAAAATGATGGTAATAAAATACATGTTGTAACTGGTTTTATTCAGTTACTACAGATTGCTCGATGCAACATTTACAGATGTACAGAACATACAGGCAACAGTGGTGAACATGAACCAAAGTTCATATTACAATGTCAGCAATCACATTCATCTGCCAAACGGCATAACCCAACTGGACGATTGTAATACATTTGATAAATACTCAACACAGCTTAAAATAACTGAAATTAAGCTGCTGCAGCATTCGCCAAAACAAATGAGAGGAAGACATGCTGACATAGTGATTGAAGTTAAATGTATAGCACTCTATACATGATGCTTTTGCACAAATCCTCATTTGCGTTTAGAAGACTAAATGGGATTAAAACACGCCTCAAGTTTAACAGGCCAACCTATCCACATGTGCTTACATCGTAACAGACGTGACGATGAGTAAAACATAAAAAATAAGTCAGAATACTTTTTCTATACACTACAGAACTGAACAAAAAGAAAATCCCCGTGGAACTGTGCGACTCTTTTGTAACTCCATTTACACATTTCATATTTACGATACAGCAGTTTCTCAAAACAAAATGATGGTAACACTAAAACAGATCTGAATCTGATTCACTTGTTTGGCTTCATTCAACCATAGCTTAGAGTTAACAAAGATAACGTATTCCAAGAAGATATTCTTTCTAAATCAGAGGTTGTCTTTTAGCTGAAAAGCTATTTGGTGGTGAATTTTAAAAACTTTGCCAGATAATAGGAAATAAAATCAAGAGGAACATTTAAAATGATTTACTCGATTTAAAAATCAAACCTATTGCTCCAATTCCCATCCACACAATCAGCATAGCTTTTCTTCCAGTTGACAAATTCGCACAGACTACAGTACCATGACTTTTCATAGGAAAGTTTTCATCTACGAGAACTGAATAAAGATCCTTAAATACATATAAATACAATACCTAAAAAAGATGTAGAGTACATGTAAGGCTGCCTTTTAATGTGTGACTATGAGGGTTTGGACGTGGTCTGTTTAATGCTGTTAAATTGTAAACCGATGGAAGTTCAGTTGGAAAAAGCCATGTTTTATGTTTTAATTCCATTCAATGGCTGTGATTTATCAATTTCACAATTGTTACTTTTGGTTGAGCTTAAAACTTTGAAAACATGAAATTAATGAACAACTAAAAACAATTCTGTCCACAGTGTGACAATGCAAAGGTGTGTAAACATCATGAAGTAGTATTATAAAGAAGTAAGACTGTCTCACTGTTAAAGTAGTAACCGTTTGGTACACATTGACTTTTCATTTAGATGCATTTCAACCATGAATAACAGACGAACGGACACAAAAATAAGTGTTACTTTGACCTAAAACTGTTCTCAGGCAGTTCATATTCATACTACCCCTGCAGGTGATATGGTAACTGGCATGTAACCCATAAAGTCTAGCATCGTGAGAGACCATCCTGATCTTGCAAGTTCAACATAAGTTTCTCTGCAGATCAGTCTTGCCAATTGAAAATTTAACGTGGATAGGACCAATCGGCACTAGAGGGAGGGAGGGAGGGAGGGTGTTTCAGTTCATGACGAAGCCCACAGAATAAAAGAAAACAATAACGGCGCCCAAGGAAAGTATCAATCTACAGAGCAATCAAAACCTTTTTTAAACAAAATAGACCGATGTTAAAATATTAACAGAAATCTGCATGGAAGGCATTTCTCACACTCTGGCTGGAGTTTAACGTAAGGCTGCGTCCATATTTGGAAATCTATTACAGCCCAGCCAGACTGCTATTCGTTGCGAAATGCAAACGTGATTAACTGGATGGTCTCACGACTCAAGGCTACATAATTTCACCTAAATTACTTGAATCTAACAACAACAATCACCTCGTTACAAAACCAAGGATGTTCGTATTTACAAGCACAGTTGTAATCTTATACACGAGAAGTGGTCACTTGTCAAGGGGCTCCGAGGAGTTTAGTTCCTTGGATGCTTCTCTAGAAAAATCTGTTTTTCCCACACTGTGGAAACAAACAAACCCAGATCCACGGATCCGCTCCATGCTGCAGTTTCCCTGCTGCGTCTCCCAACGGTGGTCGAAGGCCCTGAGAAGCAAAGAAAGACGCACATTTTGCTGATGCAGTGAGTGTGCTACGGCTCCAGGACACATGCAGAGATATAGCACACTACCCCACAACGGGTGGGGTCCTGGGTGGGTGGTGGGGGGGGGGTTACATGCTGGTGGGCTGCAGCGGAACAGCCTGTGGCTCGCAGTCCTGGCCGGCGGCGCCGTCGTCGTTGCGCATGTACATCAGGAAGAGCGTCACGGTGGCGAAGGTGGTGGCGTTGACGGGGAAGGCGCGCAGCAGTGTGGACGTGAGGCCGCGCGTGAACACCCGCCAGCCCTCCTTCTTCAGGCTCTGCCGCACGCAGTCTGCGATGCCACTGTAGCGGTTGACCCCGCCCACGCCGTCCGCCTGGAGGCGGGACTTGATCACGTCCACCGGGTAGGTGGAGAGCCAGGACGCGATGCCCGACATCCCGCCGGCGAACAGCAGCTTGGGGATCATGTAGGGGTCCCAGGGCTCGCAGCCCAAGTGCCGCGTCAGCATGTCGTAGGTCAGGAAGTAGACGCCAAAGCCCGGCGTCTCGCGCATGACGGTGGTGACCATGCCGCGGTTGATGCCTCGGATGCCCTCCTTGCGGTAGATCCGCACCAGACAGTCCAGGGAGTTCTTGTACATCTTCCTCGCGGGCTTCTTCTCCCCTGTGCCCTGCAGCTGCATGCGCGTCTTGGCCAGCTCCATGGGGCAGCAGATGACGCACTGGATGATCCCCGCCGAGGCGCCCGCCAGGAACTGGTGGGCCGGCGTGTCGCGGCCCAGCATGCGCATGGCGTTGCCCTGGACGCCGAACACGATGGCGTTGATGAAGGTCAGCCCCATCATGGGGGAACCGATGCCCTTGTACAGGCCCGACATCTGTGGAAGACGAGCGTGCAAGAGTGTTTAGTCAGATGGATGGGAAAAACCCAAACAAAGTTGATAAAGAGTTTACCTGCTACAGTTCAGATTTAAAAATCTCTATGGATGTCAATGAGGAAAAAAAGCACACTCATATATATATATATATATATATAAAAAACTGACTATTTTTTTAAATATACATTTCCCGTCTAGGGATCAATAAAGAATATTATCTTATACGCATCATGTTGTTCATGACGTTAGGTTTTCTGTGCTGCAACTGAAACGGTGTGGTGAATACAAAATGTATGTATATTTGCATGTATGGGGGTTAGCGACATAATTTGACCAAAGTAATAATTTCTAACCTATCAAGTTCCCACTTGATAGAAAACTGTTTGCCAATATGGGGAAATTATATTTATTTTAAACAAAAGAATAAATTGTGATTGTCAACAGACACCCCCCCCCCCTCCATGATTTTGTTTGGGGGTAGGGGGTTGGGAGGGAGCCCAAACAAAATCATGCACCCACAGCCGTGGGTTGGTCTCATGTTGAAAGCCCAGAAGTAAACCATACACCGATAGACCATACAGACACACTCCCCCAGGCCTCCACTGGCTACATGTACAAAGCTTTATTTAGACTTTACAGAAATAAGGCCCTTGCTGACCCTAGCTAGCTGATATGCTCCCTGACTCTGCCACCACGATAAGCACCAGGCGCTCTGGGAGGAGGGAGCCAAGCCAGGCAGCGCTGCGTAAAAACCTGAGCTGTAACCCGACACCACAGTCCTGCCTTTTGATTGGGCCATTGCATTTCTACACTACATTTACATGTAGCTTTACAAAGCAACTTAAAAGTGAGGGTGCAAAATTTACTTTTTTGTCCATCTGCCAAATAGCTAGTGATTGTTGAAATTTGACTCGCCACTCAATACATTACCATTGTTTTTTTGGGGGCTGGTGAGTGAAGTTAATCTATCAGCCACTTGCATATTTGACCAGCACTTGGCTTTTCTACAAAAAACTAGTGGAGAGAGTGACGAGCCCAGTATTTGATCCCTGACTTGGCTCAGCAAAGTTCTTTCTAAGAAGTGGCTTGTCGTTCTCACTTCACAGGAAGCCTATATATATATATATACAGTATATGTTATTATGTTCTGAATCAGACAGCTTATTATTATTCACATTTAAGAAACTAGTGCAACCGTTGGTTGCACAGGGAATCAAGAGGTTTAAAGCCAAGAACATTTCCGAGGCAAATAGGACAACTCTATAAAGACGTTTTACACAGAGCAGTGAGTAGCCACGTGTCTGGGGTATATAGGCTAGCAAGAGTGGGTGATTATGGAAGAGAACGGCCAGCTGTGGACAGCTGTTCTTTCAAGTTGTAAGCAGAGTACATTTTATATCCTACATCATTATTTACACCTTCATTAAAAAACTATGTGAAATGTAATTGTAGGATGCAGGAAAAAAACAAGACAAAACTGAACATAAAAACTTCCACCATCTTCAAATGGCTGAAGATGTTTGATGGCGGTGGTTTTGTTTGCTTACCGACTCCTGGCGCACGATGGACTGGAAGCAGTGGTAGGTGCCTCGGTACAGAGGTTTGTCCACATTCTGAACCTGGAGCCTCACCTGAAATAAAAGGCCTATGCGTTAATAGCAGAATACAAATGACCGGGGACAGGCTTCACATACCCTAGCTAGAGGAGCATCACGTGACAGCTACAGAACACACACACACACACACACACATACCACCAAATCAGGAAATACTGCTTCGAAAAACAAATATTCATGTAGAAATATACACAGTGCCAGGTATCAGTACGTTCAAATTGGCTCTTTGAGGGGAAATAAGGTATGGGGAAGCAACAAGGAAATAAACAAAACAACTGACCAAAATGGATGAATGACAAGACACAACGACGACTCTCTGGCTCTTTTGTTTTTTCCTCTACTACTAAAACTGGAGAGGGAACATGGTGTGAGAAAGCGAGAAGGCCTTGGATATACTTACAAGGTTACATATCCGTGGAGAGGCTGTCTATGTCTCTCTCTCATCTACAACACAGTAACACTGTTGCTGTTAAAGACAGCCTCCCCCCCCCAGCCCCACACACACACACACACACACACGCACACACACACACACACACACACACACACACACACACACACACAGCGCAGAGCTGTTGAGGCAGAGATAATGGATCCAGATTTACCCGGAATAATCAAAACGTACAATTTGTAAGAATCTACTGAGTTTGTTATATTTAACTCTGGTTAAATTTCACGAATAAATGTTCAATGTCATATACCCCAGTGTACATTGTTTTTAAACAGATGCAATGGTTATCCTGGGTTATGGCTTTAAAACATGGACAGTCAACACTTAGTGATGGATTTAGGCCTCCTAGGGCACTACTGCCTTCTTCTGTTGCTCAACAACATCCAAGATTACGATTACGAACAGTGACCCACCTTTACTGTATCAAAAGGATGTCCAACCAAAACACCAGCAGCGCCTGGAAAACAATAAAACACACAGATTTAGCAGCCAGCTGCCTCCTTACAGTAACATGATTGTGAAAAGTACAGTACTCATCCATTGAAAGAGCTTGACAAAACATGCATTGTTTTTAAATCATCAATGATGTATGCTTAAGACTATTATTAAGGGTAACATTTTGCAGGGACTGCAACTGTATATTCCTCACAAAGTAGTATTACTATGCATGTATAACACAACTGAACACTGCTGACAACCATGTCGATCCACAGACAAATGCCAATAGTTAACACTAATGATGGAGGTGCATCAGTGGTTGGGATGCATACTAAACAGTATGTATATTACCAAATAAACCCGCCTAGCAACTTGATTGACACTTTATAGGCCAGTTGTATTTCCCTTTGTTAACAAAGGGAATTGTTCATCACACAAAAAATATATAGCAGCATCTTGAGCCCAATGGTTGGGTAAGGGGACTTATAACCCAGGATTCAGGTCTGGGACTACGGTGTGTATGCGGTGGTACAGAGGCTACAGTGAGGACCCCCCCCCCCCCCCCCTGTCAAGACCCTCACCAGACCCTCACCAGGACCGCTGATCTCAGGCCCATGGCTCTCCAGTCCATGAGCAGCTATTGCCCCATAATAACCACCACAACGTATGCAGACGGTATTACCCAACGCCATGTTGCACACCAGGTATCCCAAGGCAGGAATGTGAATGTGGGTGTGGGTCCACCACACCTAGAGGTGGGGTCCTCTCCCTTAAACACCATGGCACCCAGCAACACACGCAAACATATATATATATATGTATATAAACCCACCGGCACGGCACGGCACGGCACGGCACGTAGTTTAGACGTGGCAGTGCTGACATAAAAAAAAATGCTACCGGAGCGTGACGCTAACCGAAAAAAAGCTAACGGCTGCAGTTAACGGGTGCTAACCCGGTAAGCGGTACTGGGGTTAGTAAGTGGTACTGGGGTTAGTAAGTGGTACTGGGGTTGCTAAGTGGTACTGGGGGTAGTAAGCGGTACTGGGGTTACTAAGTGGTACTGGGGTTAGTAAGTGGTACTGGGGTTAGTAAGCGGTACCGGGGTTAGTAAGCGGTACCGGGGTTAGTAAGCGGTACTGGGGTTAGTAAGCGGTTAGTAAGCGGTACTGCGGTTAGTAAGCGGTACTGGGGTTAGTAAGCGGTACCGGGGTTAGTAAGCGGTTAGTAAGCGGTACCGGGGTTAGTAAGCGGTACCGGGGTTACTAAGCGGTACTGGGGTTACTAAGCGGTACTGGGGTTACTAAGCGGTACCGGGGTTAGTAAGCGGTACGGGGGTTAGTAAGCGGTACTGGGGTTAGTAAGCGGGGTTAGTAAGCGGTACTGGGGTTAGTAAGCGGTACCGGGGTTAGCACTGGGTTATTACTGGGTTACTAACTTACCTCCAAAGCAACCCGCGGCGAAGTCCAGTGCCATAGCCGCAGTGGTGGTGTGTGTGTGTGTGTGTGTGTCCGTTACTAAGCTAACTAAGCCGCCAAGCGAGCACGCAAAGTCCGCTTTATTACCCGGCCGGTGGAGATGTCGCACTGGGTCTGAATCTCAGATATGGCGCTCCTCCACCTAGCTAGCTACTTATGCTACTGGTGCTACCGGTGCTACTCCAACCAGTATGGGTTCAATGGGTGTGTGTGTGTGTGTGTGTGTGTGTGTGTGTGTGTACGTGTGTACGTGTGGAGGTGGGCTGTGTGGGGGGGTGGTGTTGAAAGTTTCTTTCGCTGATGTAACACCACCTCCTCCAACCTCTTCTTCTTCGTGTTCTTCTTCTTCTTCTGCTTCTACTTCTTCTTCTTCTTCGGTCCTCCTAAAATGCCCCGTTGCGATGGTAACCAACGTTATCCTCCCGCTTATCAAAGGGGCTGTAGATGGATACACGTCCACGTCCTTTCTATTTCTGTGGCGGTGGTGGTGGTGGGAAGGGAGGAAGGAAGGAGGGAGGAGGAGGGAGGAGTGGAGGGGGGGGGGGGCGGGGCGGGGGGGGGATTACAAAGTAAAAACGTGTGTCTGTCCTTTTTTGAGGAAGCCCAATCGCATCCCTCCAGAGCGGACAACTCCCCCAGCTGTTCCTGTCCGCCCCTGACGGCCATTGGCTGCCTGTCTTCCCCCCTCATTTTAACCCCTCCGCTGCTGTTCATTCATGGGGGGGGAGTTTTTGATTTCGTTTTAAAGGTATCATTAACGTTTGGGGGGGATGTGTGGATGATGCGTGTGGTGTGAATGATGGCCAAGCATGGGGTACAGGCAGCGGGTTAGTCCGTTATTATCCTTATTCACGTGGGGTACCTCCAGGGAGACAGGAAGCAGCAGCAGCAGCAGTGTGCATGACTTTTTTTTTTTCTTAATCTAAAAGCAACCGCAAAAACCACAAATGCATGTCATCATTGTGATAACAGACGAAGTGTGCAAAGTGTAGGCTAGGGCAGGTCAAGTGGTGTGACGCCGATAGGCCTAATCTGTGGTGAGGACAGCACACGTGGCAGTCAGGGCAGTAAGTGTTCATCCCAGTGTGTAATATGTGTGTAATATCTCCCATTAGGGCCCATATTTCTCAGAAATTGAGCTTCCAGCTACTGATAAATTGTGTGTCGTGTGTGTGTGTGTGTGTGTGTGTGTGCGCTTGCAAGTGTGTGTGTGTGTGTGTGTGTATGTGTGTGTGTGTCTTTGTGATCTCTTTATCAGAGGGAGAAAGAGAGAAAGAGAAAGAGAAAGAAATACAATGAAGCATATATTTGTTAATGGGTATTTTTGCACAGACAAAAATGCATATTTGTCAACAATACATCTTGATTTGATTTGATTTGGTCATGTTGCCATACATCGAAGATATAGAAACCCAATGTCGTCTGTTCAAGCCCCCAGGTGTGAGGCGCCTTTTGGGGGATGCGTAGGCCTACGTCAGAGAGGGTTAATGTTTACAAAGGCATCGCCTGTCACGCAAGCTTTGTAGGCTACTAGCAAGGTGAATGAATTACTGCATTCAGCACACCGCACACTGCACCTTTGCCACGGGCAAAACATGCAGAAACAGGAGTGTGGAAACAGACAGTTATTGGAATATCCTAATTATGCAAAGCCAGTGAATTTACCTAGATTCATTGATTCTCGAGCGTCAATTCAATTTTATTTGTATAATGCCAATTCATAACAGAAGTTATCTCAGGACACTTCAAATGGAGCAGGTCTAGACCGAACTCCTTATAACATTTACAGAGACCCAAATACCACCGTGGTACTGTTGGGTCATCAGTAGTCCTATCTTTGTGGGTACCTTTACATGTTATATTGTATAATAAATAATGCAATAAAATCATGCTTTTGTCATTTTACGATACATCTTATCAAATACGTAATTACCAAAAACACTATTTTCCCATCATTTTGGGTCTCGGTGACTAATGTGGACAACAATTTTTAAAATGGGTCCAGTATTGAGGCTTCAGCTGTCAGCCGCGAAACAGGCAGCAATGTAAAACTATGGGGCATTCGGCCCTGTCAATTCCGGTCCTCTAAAAGTGCTTGTTTGGCCACTGACAGGCTCAGATTGGTATTATAAGTGTCTGGCAACATTATGGACATGATCCCTACAGTGAAATAAAACATTTGTCTTTCATCTTTTGTTTGATCCGGTCTGTTTGGTATTGAGTCCAACCAAGTCTCGCCAAAGGAGAAGTCTCTGCTCAGAAATTGCCAGAGTCATGAGAGCTGAGTTGCTGCAGGAATAGAAAGGTGGATTTTCCCCGGTTTTACGTTGCTGTGAAACCAAAGCGGTGCTGTCCTGTAATGCAAGAGATGGGGATGTGGATTACCACATCAGCACATCAGAGCCAAGGAAACTATTATGACTCTCAAACAAGAGATCACAAAATTGACCCAGCCGGTTGAGCAAGGAGCATACTTATCCACAGGTCAAGAGCATAGGTGCATTGTACATTGTATCATGACTAAAAGTTCAGTTAGTTACAGTTACTCTGCTGTTTAGGGTGTTTGACTCCCAGCCAAAAGATACTGGGTTCAATCCCCAGTGTCTGCCACCTACCTGAAGCAAGATGCCTAACCCCTACCTGCACAGTGACTGTATATACCCTATGTATACTGTTTGTTCTGCTCTCCCCAACAGTGAGTCTGAGTCCGGAGTCCACGAGAGACAGCAGCTATAAGGGTCAAGTTTTGTCAGCTCTGTGACAAAATAAAGGCTCTTGTCTTATCCAACGTGGGTTTCTTACATATACAAGAACCCGGTAGCACAGAGCTTGCTACACACTACTATGTATGTCCATCATGGCACCTATTGCAATCCTAACCATCCCTGGCAGGAGGGGTCCCCCACTCTGCGTTCCTTCTCAAGGTTTCTTCCCCGATAATTGTGAAGCCCTTTGAGACTCTAACTGTGATTAAGGGCTACACAAACACAATTGACTTGACTTGACTTGAGAAATGGAGGCGGATGGAAGCATATCAAGCATTGCATCCAAGTCTGCAGCTCAGTCAGCAGACAAGAAAGCCCGTGGGTCAGAAATACAGCAGAGAAGTCATGTCCCGGTGAGGAACACGGAAAGAGAGGTGAGGGGAGGACGAGGTCCACGTCGTCGTCAAATGCCAGGGTGAAAACAGCCCAGTCTTTGAGGTCCAACCAGAGAACGGGAAAGGGAGGATCAGAGAGCGCTCCACTGAATGTTGCTGCTGCTGCCCTGTGACGACCTGCCGCCTGTACACGAGAGTCCACCTCCAAAACCAACAAAGAGGAAATGAAAATAAAAACAGGAGACGGAGCCACCGGACAGCGAGGATGACTCTACACCTGGACTAACTTTGATCGGCAGACCCCCAGCACCGCCGAATCCAGCAGGACTTTCGTCCAGGGAGGTCAGGACGGCGCAGCGGCCGCCGTAGGCCACACGGTGGAAGGAGAGTTCATGTGTCCAGACGGAGGAGGAGGCAGAGCTGGTGTCCAGCAGGTGGTCCCGTGGAGCGTGCGGACTCCAGTGTCAAGCTGTCTGATTCACATGACAGATATAGTTGAGTGACACCGCATACACATACACGCGCCCCTGCACACACACACACACACACACACACACATGGAAGCTGTGGCAGAAGGTCACACACACACACACACACACACACACACACACACACACACACACACACACACACACAAGCACACACACACATACACATGGAAGCTGTGGCAGAAGATCTCACACACACACACACACACACACGGAAGCTGTGGCAGAAGATCTCATACACACACACACACACACACACACACACACACATGGAAGCTGTGGCAGAAGATCTCTCACACACACACACACACACACACACATGGAAGCTGTGGCAGAAGATCACACATACACACACACTCACACACCTACATTTGTACGTAATACGCATGCTCCGGGCGGCACACACACACACACACACACACACACACACACACACACACATACATTTGTACGTAATACGCATGCTCCGGGCGGCACACACACACACACACACACACACACGCCACCCCTCACACACACAGTATCCCATCAACAACCTAAAACCTGATGTTATACGGTGCATGACGTCAACACAGTGACACGTACTGTACGGTGCTCTTTGTTTCACTACGAGCAGAAATCAAGGTGACACCCCCCCCCCCCCCCCCCCCCCCCCCTAACGCCCCCCCCCCCCCCCCCCCCCAACGTGTGTAACGTTTGACAGCTGACGTCAGAGCAGCAGGAGTCACGAAGTTGAAGAGCAGCGTACCGCGTCGTCCATTCAGCCTCTCGTTACACCGCTTTAAGTACCGTAAGTGCTGCTGGAGGCCTTTTCAGTACCCCATAATCATATAATAATCATAATGGACCATGTGGACCGGGTCAGGACCTGAACTGTCGCTGTCAAATGACATTAGCTAGCCAGCTCGCTAGCTTACCGGTCGGCGCCAGGCTAGCTCACGAGCCCCGCGTCACGGAGGGAGGAGATGCATTTAGCTGATTTCCTCGCTGGTTCTGTTGGAGGTAAGTTTTATATATATCTTTATCTATATATTAATATTATTTATTTTGCCTGTAGTGACCATGGGTACCGATCAGACTTCATAGTGATTTATTTTCCTGTACAGGGGCGTTTGGCGTTGCAGTGGGGTATCCTCTAGACACGGTCAAGGTACGTTGTATATGTTGTGTATATGTGTATGTGTATATGTATATGTTACACTATATAGATGTAGGGGATATGTTTTGAGCTGTTTCTGATGATGATGATGATGATGTTGATGTTGATGATGATGTAGGTGAGGATTCAAACGCAGCACCAGTACAGGGGAGTCTGGCACTGCATTCGCTCTACGTGCAAGCATGAAGGGGTGAGTGCACATCTCAGGTCTTGTTGTCCTCCCATGACATGACAGTGTCATTGTGACACTTTTTTTGATATATGTGTATATGCTTTTTTTAACGCACGCGCCGCCCATTGGGTTAACCCTATTGCACCTCCTCCTCCTCCTCCTCCTCCTCCTCCTCCTCATCATCATCAAGGCGAGGGGTTTCTACAAGGGCATGTCCATGCCGGTCACCACCGTGTCCCTCAGCTCCTCGGTGGTGTTCGGGACCTACAGGAACGTCCTCCAGTGTCTGGGTCAGCTGCGGCACGGGACGGTGGACGTTCGACCGGCCAAGCTGGATATCTTCCTCTCGGGTCTCGCCGGAGGGGTTGCGCAGGTATGGGACCAGCGACTTGGGCTGAGTATTGTGGATGGATGAGAGCGGTCACAGACCCTTGGTCCTAATTTGACTGGATGTCAAACATCCCCCCGAAACCACTAGCCGATTGTAGGCTATTTCTATTCTATTTCTGTTTCTAGGCCTATTTCTTAACTATTTCTTCACCTTTTTTAGCATTTAAATCTGCAGTACCAGCTGAACAGGTATCGCTAAATATCTCCCAGTGCTGGGACAGTTCAGTGCTTATAAAATGAGCAAATCAGCATTTGTATAATTACTGATGATTCTATTTGATTCTATAATTTGATGTCATCATGAATTACTTTGCATACGATTCATGAAGGTATAATTGAAGTATTACCATAAAGTATAGCTGCACTATTACACTACTGACCTGAGTGAATTGAGATATATCGTACGCAATACTCTGTCTATACTTTACCTTTAATTCCACAAGGTGTCGGTGATGTCCCCGGCGGACATTGTGAAGGTGCGTCTGCAGTGCCAGGTGGTTCCCACGCAGGCGCTCGCCGCCGGCGCTCCGAAGGCCAAGTACCGGGGGCCGGTGCACTGCCTGCTGACCATCGCCCGGGAGGAGGGCGTCCTGGGGCTGTACAAGGGAGCCCAGGCGTTGGCTCTGAGAGACGGCCCCGCCTTCGCCACCTACTTCACCACCTACAATATGATCTGTGAGCAGCTGTCCGTCCCGGGCCAGACCAGGCCAGGTACAATTAAAGCGCCGTTTTACCCCCGTACTATGTAAAGTCAGTCAATTAACTTTCTGAATTTTGTCTTTTTACCTGACGGAGTGAAAAAATCTGCCGGCCAAGGAATTTGGTTTTAATAGGTAACCCTGAATTTGTGTACCTGCCAAGTGGTCAAATCTATCTATCCACCATTACCTAGTAGCAGGTGTTACTTTTGGACCCGGTGTACAGTGCATTCAGAACGTAATTTGGGACTGCTTCACTTTTTCCACTTTTTTTTTTCCCTCTTCATGTTGTGTATATATTACATAATATGTAACAGTATATGTTATAGCCTTAGTCTAAAATGGATTTGTGAGATGGTTTGTATTGCAAGATGAAATTCTTCAGTTTGTTGTCTTAATGAATTGGCAACCTTTTAGAAAAAAACAGTTCTTGCTTTTGGGATTCTTATGGGCTTCTGTTGGTCCATTAATGAGGAAAAATGTAATCCATTTTAGAATATGTGGAAAATGAAGAGAACATGTGGGAAAAAGTAAAGGGTATACGTGTCAAGAGATGGCTAACCTCTCTCACAACGCCCACTGTGCTATTGAATAACTCGCACTCTACAAGTTGTCCTTCATTTAAAAGTTGAAAGTGTCCGTTGTATTGCTCCAAGATCTCCCACTTAAAGTAATTAAAGGTGCCTCCCTTCAGAGTGGAAGGTGGTCCTGCTGGCGGGCGGGCTATCCGGCATGTGTGGCTGGTGCGTGGGGACGCCCATGGACGTGATCAAGGCTCGTCTCCAGATGGACTGGATGGGGGACAGGAAGTACCGGGGCTTTTTCCACTGCATCACAGACAGCGTACGCACGGAGGGGGCCGGCGTGCTCTACAAGGGTCTGGGGCTCAACTGCGTACGTGCCTTTCCGGTCAACATGTCCGTGTTCGCCATGTACGAAGCGGTGATCCGCCTGCTCAGACCCTCAACCTAGCGCTTCCAGAGAGCTGTTCGGGTCTAAGCGGGGTTTCCCATCGCTGTAAGTGGACCATTCTTTTTGAATTTGCGGTGTTTCAAAAAAAAAAAAAGATCTTGCGTTATACATACATGTATATGTATATTAGGATGGGTGTATTTTCTTAGTCAGTATGTTTGTTACTGGTGTAGGCCTACATATCATGATCACTTTTATCTCAAGACTTGAAATTATGATGTATTTAAAAAACGACATTTTAATGACATCAGTTAATGTTAACTGTATTTCTTAAATACTTGAAATGTGAATGATTTAGCTTTTATTTTATAGATCTTAACAGAAATGGTCTTCAATAGACATTTTCCAATGCCAAGCATAATTGTTACTCAAGTTTTAAAGCCTCTATGAGGAGTTCTGGTCACAAAAACCACATTTCCCATGAGCTCCTTTGGCTTTCGGTCCATGTACATGCGTACTCTCAGGTATGCAAATGCTGTGAAATGGAGTAGAATAGCTGTTTTAATTTTATTTCTACATGCCAATATTCCAACCTACATAAACTCCAGGTAGGGCCTTTAACTATGACTTGCATTGTGTTGATTAACTTCATTTTCACAAGTTGCGATTATGTATGTGTTCGTAAGGCAGCAGATAACACTATTGTTTTTCCACTGAAGTGAAGTGCTTGAAATTGTAACTCTGAAGCTGCTGAAAACACTATGCAATCTACCTCTATTCAATGTATACATAATATAGTATGTATACATGTATAAATGTATACATAAGAAATAGAGCTATATTTAGACATGGTAAATACCGCTACTTACACACACAGGCCATAAGGCCATGATTCAACAGATTAAGTCTTCACAATCATTTATTCATGTGTGAAACTGCTTTCACAAAATTTAAAATATGTCCACAAAGATTTGAAGACTTTGAGGATTTTTTTTAAAGACAGTGGAATGATAAATAAACCTGTTCACAATATTTATTAATAAAGGTTTTAATATATAATAAAATATTTAATCAGAATATGCTGTGTACATTGTCTTTGTTGTTTATATTTTTAATCAAAGTAAAAGAAGAGCTCCAAGAACATTTGGGATGATAAATGTTTTTATCACCCCAAATTATCATCATCATGATAAATGTTTTTATCATCCCTTATTATAACTAATTATTCAAAGGCTTTCATCTGTGACCTCTTGTCCTCCATGTCTTTTAAAGGCTGACGGTGACGGCAGAGTCTAAATCTAATCGTCCACATCTCCTGTCAGAAAAGCTGTAGCCTACATGTCTAGCGATGTTTGGAAAGGGAGGTAACCCAACAGAAAAAACAAGAAACCGACATGCAAAGAATGCAGGAAACGATTAAGCTTCAAGGCTACAAATGATAGCAACAAATGTTGATAGTGTCAATGATGGTCCTTTTCAGTGATAGACTTACTCTGCAAGATAAATGACAGTTAAAAACACTATCCATGACACATACAGTACATATAGGTTTGACAAACAAAAGTATGTTAACCATAACTCCAATTTGTATATGTTTACAGCACATGTTTTTTTTCATATGTCCATCTCATCTTTTTGTCACATGCAGTTTTCTGGCACGTACAGTGTTATGTTGTACAGTGCATGTGTGGTATCTATGGGGATTATGGGTTAGGGTAACTTGTCTCCCATCAATGTATCTGCTCTCTGAATCAAATGATGCCGGATACTGTCCCTACAGGATTACTTGTAGTTCAGATTAAATACACCGTTCGAAAATATATTATTGTACAATGTCGCCATCTACCGGTAAATCAATTCTATTGAAGAAGGCAAAAGTGCAAAATATAATAAAATCTCAACGGGTTCTGATCAGGGGCGATTCTAGGGTCAGAGCTTTAGGGGTGCTGAGCACCCAGTGAGCCCCACTGCCACCACCCACCCTTTTTTCACACAAAAACAAAAAAATATGTCTATTGAAAAATAACTCTCACACTCTCTCTCTCACACACACACACACACACACACACACACACACACACACACACACACAGTAACGCTAGGAGTTAGTATGCCCCCATAAATGTGTGATTATTATTGTTGCAAAGCCTGGTTCAGGTTAAATCCTCTGTAAAACATGAATGAATACAGCAAAAGAAAAACATTTAACTTTATTTGATTGTCTGGTTTGATAGTCAGACAACTGAAAAATAACAGATATAAATCTATAAATAAATAACAATTAATTTAAAAAGCCACAGTGAGTGTTTTCACACATACTGGTGGTATACAGTGATGTGTGTCGTTTCGTTTGTTTTCACTCTGGTCCAAACGCCGCACCACTGGCAGGGCTTCATGTTTCCATGACGACGGACCAGAAAAGACGCGCGAATTACGTAATTTACGTAAATAACGTAACTTACGTAAATTACGTAAATAACTTACGTAATTTGCGTAAGTTACGCAATTTACGTAAATAACTTACGTAATTTGCGTAAGTTACGTAAATTGCGTAAGTTACGCAAATTACGTAAGTTATTTACGCAATTTACGTAAGTTACGCAAATTACGTAAGTTATTTAAGCAATTTACGTAAATAACTTACGTGCGTAAGTTACGTAAATAACTTACGTAATTTGCGTAACTTACGCAATTTACGTAACTTACGCAAATTACGTAAATAACTTACGCAATTTACGTAAATAACTTACGTAATTTGCGTAACTTACGTAAATTACGTAAATAACTTACGTAATTTGCGTACGTAATTTACGTAAGTTACGCAAATTACGTAAGTTAATTTGCGTAACTTACATTTACGTAAATTGCGTAACTTACGTAAGTTATTTACGTAACTTACGCAATTTACGTAAGTTACCTAAATAACTTACGTAATTTGCGTAACTTACGTACTTACGTAATTTGCGTAAATAACGTAACTTACGCAAATTACGTAAGTTATTTACGTAACTGACGTCATGTTGACATGGCTCCCGATTGTTAAAATGAGTCTCAAAGTAACGATAAACTTTAACAACAGAGACACACGTACGCACTACACAGGTACTTGTGGCGCTGCTGTTTCAGCTTAATAAATGGACTCCAGTTCGACTGTAGCCGCGCTAATGGCGCTAACGGAGCTAACCGGGCTAACAGAGCTAACTGGTAAACGGTGCCTGGACTCCAGCACTCACCGATATGGTATCGGAATCGGAACAACTCTCGGTAAAAGGAAAGAAGTGTGAGACAGCTTTGGATTACTGAGTTGATTCACAACACTACAACTAAACAGATCTCACTCTGCGTGAGTCGCGCTGGACGCCGGTCGGGCTGCGGAGCGGTGCAGAGGAGAAGGAGGGGTGAGAAGAGGATGATACCATTTGCTAAGCGGGGATGTTTTCATTTTCGTCCTTAACATATACATTTTAAAACACAAACTACGGAGTATGTTTTGGACATTATTTAACCCTGTCAAAGACAAACACAATTTTTAGAATAACATTTCTTACCCAAGTTTTAGGGGTGCTGAGCCTGTTTTTAGGGGTGCTTCAGCACCCCTAAAAATGGGCTAGCCTCGCCCCTGGTTCTGATTCAATAATTTTCGCGGGGGAATGCATGCATGCATGTGTGTATGAATGGTCTTCTACCACATTCGCTGCAGTGTAGATAAAACTAAATCCGATGGCACGGATTACACAATTGTGCGCACAGATTGTGAATCCGAGGGCACGGATTTACAAATCAGTTTGCACGGAATCACATTTTTATCTACCGTATGACCCCGGGGGAGCTCTGCATAAAACTATTTTTAAGAGATTACTTTGAAACCAATCTCATAACTGTCTTCTTTACAGTCTCATATTTCCTTCTGGGTGGCCCCTTTGGCGATCTGCTTTCTCTTTCAGTTTAAGATAAGGTGTACTTTACAGTAATAGTCCCAGATGGACATTGTTATGTTTAACAAATTAAATAGTATTCAATATTTATATAGTAGTTATAAAACATGCATGGTGGTCAAAGAGGAACTATGGCATAACTGTCTAACTTTACACACTCTACATTTCTAAGAATGTGAATTGAGAAAATGCTCGTCATGGATGCATCTTAGGAACTCAATGTTTTTGCAACAAATACAATATTACAATAATACAATATTACTAAATGCTTTTTATCAATGTGCCCGGCAAAGATTAGGGTTTCCCCGGAGTAAAGACTTCACATTCACAGTACGAGGGATACCATTTTATTTGTCACGTGACAGAGGATGGGCTGAGCAGAAGACGGGAACATTCCTTTCTTCGTCATACAAACGTTGAGTTTGACGCATCATGGCGGCTGCATCGGAAGCGTTTGCAATGCCATGCTTTCATCAAAAGTAGGGTGTAGTGGCGTGAACTGATGCACATACATACATACACAAAGTCACAGGGACTTGATTCACATGGGCGCGTGCACATGTGTTCTCAAGGCTAAAAGTTAAAATCTAATGATCTGGGGGTCATGAATTGCTTGACCATTTCGTCTGTCACATTTTTGCGTTTTTCTTGATGCGCTGTGATAATTGGCTGGAGTGTCTCGATCAACATCTTCTTCAACTCTCCCGTCAGCAAAGCACCGCTGCTATAGTCCTGTGGAAAGAGAGAGGGAAGGCCGAGACGAAGGTTAAAAAAAAAAGGTACAAATAAAAGAGCTTTAGCTTGAAATAGCAAATCTTGCACATTGTACTTTTAAGATGAAGGAAACAATGATTACAATCAAATAAACACCGACTACTCAATATTGTCTTTGAAGAGGAATCTATTGAATGTGTTCCCCTACCTGTCTGATCTTCTCCAGCTTTTCGTCATCCTCCATGAAGAAGGTGAGATACATGAAGGAGACGTCTATGTCCGGGTTGCCACCGTGCTGCCTGTGTTCCTCGACCGTGTCTTTCCCTCCGGAGAACGCGTGCTTGTTTACCTAGCAACAGGAACCAAAAGGCCAGGTTAGACAATAACAGTTAACTCAAACATTCTGGTGGTCCAGATTTTTGTTGGTGCCATAATATTTTTTTATACACAGTATACAAAATCGCATCAAAACAAATTAATTTCTCAAGAATTAAACCCAACACAGTCAATCCACCCAGGGCATTTTTCTCTATAAAATCATTTTTTATTCTGGTCCACCCCCACTGAGGGAAAATCTCAGACGAGAAAATGATATAGCTATAACTTACTAATACTAAAACTTGCAAATAACAAGTTTAAGTAAATAAGTTAAATATTTTCAACAAATATAATCATGTGTTTATGATTCATGGGTCATTTATCTTTCTCTCGTCTCACTTCTGCTGAGCGAACAAGTGTTGGACCCCTGTGAGCGTGGCGCTACCTTGTTTTTGATCTGCTTGGGGGTGTCGGTGAGGAAGATGGAGGAGTTGGCGTCACTGGCGCTCATCTTGGTCTGGGCCCCCTGCAGTGCAGGGAAGAAGGTGGAATGCAACAGGGCCGGTTTAGGATAGCCAATCCTGGGGGCCACGTCACGGGTCATCCTGAAGTAGGGGTCCTGGTAGCGAGAAAGACAGGTTCAGTCATGTTAGTGCTATTGGTCCGTCTGGAAGTGTTGCGCGTTGTTGTGGTGGTGGTGAATAACCACCGTCACGGTTCTCTAACCTGGTCAATGGCACACGGGATGAGACATTGTACATCCTTCCGTCCTTTGAAGATTTGTGGGAAAGAATTGCTGAAGGACGGGGCGGCCTGGATGGCTGGGAAGCTGATTTTCCCTTTAAAAATAAAGACGACTCCATTAGTGACTCCATTCCATTCAAACTTTATAGGAAAGACACACAATACGCAAAACTGGTTTTAACTATCACACATTCAGGATGCACGGAAGTGAGGCTCTGCTGTAGATTCTTCTTACCGATGCAGTCACTGTCAGTGAATCCAAAGATGCCTTTGACTTGATTGAAAGTCACATGCTTCTGAATCTTAACCACGTTTCTATAAAACTCTGGAGATGACCTGGGGAGGAAAAGGGACATTTATTAAATTATCAAACATCTAGCATTCAGAAAATCCAGCATTCAGGTTCATATAGTGAATGGGAGTAGCTATGAGTGGCTAATCGAGTTACCCCATGTAGTCAAGGTCGGAGAAGATGAAAGTCTTGTTCACGTCGAAGCCGCACGCGATGATGTCCTTGGCGTTCTCCACGGCGAAGCGGTGGCAGTCCTCTAGCGTGAGATCCTTCCACAGATACTTCTCATCGTCCGTTAACTGGATCACCAGTGGGATGTCGAACACGTCCTGTAGCCATCTTAAGATTAGGAAAAAATGCCAATTTAAAAAACATCATTACCACGATAAAGCGTTACTATTTAGTCGTTTAGACACTTTGATCCGAAGCAGCTCAGTGTTTTTTTTTTTTAGATAATTAACAACAGGTAGGGGTTAGGGCGTCTTGCTCAGGTACGCCTACGGGTAGACTGCAGACATTGGAGTTTGAACCCACAACCTCTCGGCTGAGAGTCAATCACCCTCACACCACTAGGAGACTATCCTGCCCCACCGTAGTGCTGTTCACGGGCTGTTCATCAGCTTAACCTGTGCTTGGATATTTCCCAGGTACTCGTATATTCAGGACTCTTACTTGGTGAAAATGAAGGGGATCAGGTGTCCGACGTGCATGGCCTGCGATGAGGGTCCTCTGCCCGTGTACAGGTAGAAGGCCTTCTGCTTCTCATAGGCGTCCAGTACTTGATGCATATCTCTGCCAGACAGAATAACAACAGCAGCACAAAACACACACTACCATTACATTGAATCGCTGAGGATATTTTGAAATTAGGACAGTGTCAAACACGAGTTTCAGGGTCGCGAAGGGGAGACATCTTAATCAGTTGTGTCCCCTGCTACGGACCTGTGGGAGAAGAAGATTCCCCTTCGTAGAAAGTGGTGCGGTTTCTGTCCCGACACCTTCTCTATTCTGTCCACCAGCTCCTGGTCAACCTTGCTGCTGCCAAATCTCACTGAAAGAAACAACGACAAATGAAGACGCATAACATTATGGAACCGCAGAATGCATATTAGCAACGGACTATTGAAACCACGTCCATTGTATAAAATACGTGAACACGAATGTAAAAATGACAACTATTTCTTGCCAATTACCTATGAGTTTATCATAGTCCACTCCTTTGGCGCTATTGGTGGCTACGTTCCAGGGATCAACGGTATCCTCCTCCGCACCATTTCCCGACTGCCCGTTGTTACTGACAACAGCACTTTCTGAGGGCGGACATCCTGCTTTGTAGTCCTGACCGCTGACCCCTTTGTAGTCCACTTTCAACTTTAGCAACAGCTGGATGGCTGCGTCAACTTCTGCCTTTACATGAAAACACGGGCAAAAGGTATTGCATTGAAATGGCCTTGTTAAGGCTTGATTTCATGACACAACCTGTTGTCATTACTGAGGTATTACAATGCGTACCTTGTCAGCCTTAGCTGTTTTCAAGGACCTGACTTTGTCCCCTTGTGCCGTTAGTTTTTCATAGAGGTCCATGGCAGTGACGCCCCCAACCCCATCTCCTTGACTATCCGTCATCTTCTGCCCAGTGGCCAAGGAAACACTAGTCTACAGAATAGAAACACAAAGCAGACAGCACAGCAGCCACTTAAGATGAGTCAACAATTGAAATTCAAAATGCCTACTATTATTTGAGTGCATTCGTCATTTAGGAAATGGGTTCACTGCTACATCAAGAAAGTACATTCATTCAATCTGCACAATACAAGACATGTTAGAGACATGGCTAAGTTTAGCTACTAAGTAAGCAGGCAATCCGATGTTACATTAGTATCCCGATCTACGACATGACCAGGGCGCCCATATACATATATATCGTTTAACATACAATGTGAATATATATAGTATACTGGTAAACGAAGATAGACTACCGTGCGTATTCTTTATACAGCTGTCAGCTCATTCAACTTGCATCAGCTCAGTTTCATCAGCAAGGCTATGGAGGTGTTCACTTCAAACTCTTCCCCGGAAAACAAGCGAGTTTCATGGTTCCGCCCTCCATTCGCAATTCTTCATTACAAGGTCTTCTGATATGTTTTACTTAAGTGTATGTATTGTTCCTGTATTGCGATGGTTATGCGTGAATCTCAGTATAATAATATACACGAATAACACTTTGTTGTCAGCACATAGACGTATAGGACAGGAAAACCGGAAGAGATTTGATATCAATTGTTGTCAAAGTAAAAGTTTTTTCTTGTACACTGTAATCATGTTCCATAGTCATAAATATGTAGAGCCTTTACTTTGAAAAGAAGACCTCACGCGCGGAGTGGGCAAGTTACTAAGACACAAATATCATTTGAGGCGGTCTGCCTTTGCTTTCACAACTTATCTGCAATTATTTATCGCCGTAGAATATTATCGTCCTTTTAAAAAAAAATACATATTAGTGGATAATAACGTTGCAGTCCATCGGACAAATCCACTTCCTGCAATGGCTAAAGGTTTGTTGTCGTTTCATATCCAAACACACGCCTATCAATAGCCTTCCGTTATCTGTCATATGTAATGTTACATGGGTGTAGTTGGTGGATAAGTTGTTAATGTCTTTGGGGCTTTAAAGCTTAAAACTACCGTGGATGTGATAATACTAACGAAGCAGCAAGCTCCAGTAAAGAAAGACTGCAGTGCAATACTGAACGTGGCCAGCGGGTGTCGCTCTCTGGTTCCTAATAAAGTGACTAAAAAAGCGCAGCATCAGTTCAGGCCCTACTTTTGTAAAACTGATTTTTCCGTTGGGAGATGGAGTCACTGGTGGATTATGAGGATTCAGACTCGGATGGCGAGGCTTCAAACATACTGGGCGATAGCGGACAATTGGACCAAAACCAGGACGTTACAGGATCACGTTCCTGTGGGCTTCAACCCACCAAATCACACACAAATAATTGGACATTATCAGAACATGATAGAAATACCTCCCTACGGACAGGCTTGGGTCACGGCTCTACACAAGGCCTACCGCCACCGCCTGAAAGCCGCGTTGGCTGGGAACGACGATACACCCCTTCTTACACTGATGAACCATTACTGGGCAAGTCTTCTAGAGTAGCCACGACTCCCATCGCTTCACCAGATACCCCGGAGAAAACGTCCGCACATCAAACCTCCTCTCGGCCGTCCCAAATGCATAGACACACATCGTCAGACGCTGTTAAGAGACCCCAGAATGTGCCATCTGGGATCCGACCCTACGTCTCCAAGAGGCAGAGACTCGAGTCTGCGTCCGCAGCCCAGGATGTCCCCTCAAAGCAGTCGGCGGAGGAGGTTTCCACGAAGCAGACCAGATGTGTCCAGATGCTCTCAGAGGTGTGCGAGAAGGTCAAACCGTACCTGCTGGACAAGCCGAGCGGCGCGGGCCTACCGAGGCGGCCCCTGAGGAGTCTGGAGGGCCACGGGGGCCCGGTGAACACCATCCACTGGTGTCCGGTGCCCCAGCGCAGTCACCTGCTCCTGTCCGCCTCCATGGACAAGACCGTGAAGGTAATGACGGCTCACAGTAACCACTATAACTAGACTTCCCTAGCTTTACACACCTATGGAAAAGCTTAAATACGAAAATCAAAAATCATGACAAAAATCACTCATCATGATCATAGTACTTTTTTTTTGCATTCTAATTGAGCTAAGAGCACATATATGTTGTTTGAAGAAGGCACACATTTGAGAAACCTGTGCAGTCCCCCCCCCCCATCAGTTTCCACTTTCCAACAGGTATCCTGGTCACCACAGTTGCTGGTTGACACTTGTGTCTGTAATTGGCGCCGGGATTCCCGCTGCGCCCCGCTACCTTACAGTCCCTGTAAACCGCCCCACAACCAGCGCCGAGACCGAATCTGTCACTGTCAGTCGTATGTGTGTCATGTCCCGTGGGGCTTCGCTCCGACCACCACCGCCCACCACATCCCAATTTTCTCTCTCTCTCTCTCTCTCTCTCTCTCTCTCTCTCCTTATCATTCTCTCATCTCTCTCTCTCTCTCTCTCTCTCTCTCTCTCTCTCTCTCTCTCTCTCTCTCACTCCTTATCATTCTCTCTCTCTCTCTCACTCCTTATCATTCTCTCTCTCTCTCTCCCTCCTTATCATTCTCTCTCTCTCTCTCTTTCTCACTCCTTATCATTCTCTCTCTCTCTCTCACTCCTTATCATTCTCTCTCTCTCTCTCTCTCTCTCTCTATTGCCCTTCTACCTCCTATGTTCCTACTGCACACTAAGCAGACAATCCCTCAATTCCCCCCACGGTAAAGGTCAAGCTATGTAGGTGCCCGGCGATGGCTAAAAAGGTCCGCCGCCCAAACCCAAGGAGATCGCAACCCCCGCCGCCTCTGCGCTATAGGGATTCACCGGATGAGTTCAGTCGACGATCGAGGAGACTCGGAATAATTAATAATTTAAGTATTCCCGAATTGATTTGCATAATCAGACGAGAGCCACTGCCAGCACCGCCACACAGTCATTGGCACCTGGAGGAGGGACACACAGCAGATGGTGCAGACTGACTTTTGGGAGAGGCAGAGAAGGAGGGCGCGAGTTAGTTTCTCTTCCCTTTGAGGCGACAAATATAGAGGGGTTTTTTTTACATTTATTCCCACTGGCCAATTTTAAAAAGGGAACTGTGACATTGAATCTTCTTGATAGACTGGCATCTTATTGGTTCATTTTGAAGGTTTTTTTTTTCAGACTTTATTATTACGCATATTTTTGAATTATTTATTTATCCTAAAAAAAACCATTTGAATGCCCAGAAATCCCCTCAGAACCGAATCCTGCCATTGACGTCGGTAACCACACATCACATAATGAGGGTTTTCTCCTCTCTCCTCTTCTACCGTGTTCCCCGCTGTGCCGTGCGAGCTCCTCCTGGCCTGGGCTGCCATATTAAACACATACACTCCTTAATGAAAAGCCAGAATCCTGCATTTCTATGGGCGAGGCTGTGTCTTTCTAAATTAACTCTCTCTCTCTCTCTCTCTGGTATTTATGCTCCCTCTCCTTCTATTTGCCGGTTCCTACGGCTTCGTCAGCCTATTATTATTCCTGCCTGTTTGCGGCTGTTGTCACCATGGCTACGGCAGGTGTGAGGCTGAGGTTTTTTTTTTGTTTTTTTTAAGGTGATATCGTGGATTCGAGTTTATTTTTAATTACCGAGAGTCACGGAGGAGGAAGATGACTGCGGGAGTCATCCTCAGAAACCACTCCACTGCCCGTCTACTGAATGGCCGGTGGAATTAAATGGCGCGCAAAACGAACGCCGTCGCTAATTATTTTCTGTGCGTTGGCCTCAGATTGTAGACTATGGGATTGTTTTCCTTATTAGGGTTTTTGGCTTATTTCTATTAAGATTTACACCATTACTGCTATCATTCAGAGGAGGCGGTATAGGAGAAAACACTTGCTTGGTTGTGTCAAATTGTCACAACTTGATGTGTATTTTTCTAGAATACACAGCTATTGCCTGTGTGCAATTTATAACGCAATGCAATAAAACACAATTTCCTATTTCCTTGAGAGGGCAGTGTTTCTCTATCCTAAACACAACTTGGAAACCTCAGATGGCGTTTGTCCTGTTATATAGGCCTACAATATACTTGTAATTTTGAATATATAAATTGATTCGGACACACAATACATTTCATTCCATACATTGATTCGATATTAAAACTGTTTCTCTCTCTCTGTTGCTCCCACACACTCAAACCCTTGTGTCAGCTGCAGTCCTCCCGCCCTCCAGTCATCTTTACTATTCTGTTTGTTAAATATTCCACTGCTGCATTTCTCTCTCTCTCTCTCTCTCTCTCTCTCTCTCTCTCTCTCTCTCCCCCCTTGCCCCATCAAACATGGGCGCTGTGGTACTTCTCCATGCAGTTTCATGCTATGTGGAGCAGTTTTTTTGGTTTTTGGAGAAAATAATGACGAAATCTGCAGTTTTCTTCTTATCATCAAAGTCTCTCTCTCTCTCTCTCTCTCTCTCTCTCTCTCTCTCTCTCTCTCTCTCTCTCTCTCTCTCTCTCTCTCTCTCTCTCTCTCTCTCTCTCTCTCTCTCTCTCTCTCTCTCTCTATATATATATATACACACACACACACACACACACACACACACACACACACACACACCTGGTGCTGGGTTGGAGGCAACTGAAGAAACTTGTTTTTAATCTCAAAGTCCACCTGACTAGGCACCTTCAACATGACCACCCGGTATATACCTGAGCTCCAGAGTTCAGAAGACTTTTCTTGAAATATGAGCAAAGGAAAAAGTTTTCTGTTTGTCTTGACAAGTCAGCAAAAGTGCCACACTGGGTTGTTATTATCTCTCTCTCTGGCTTACAAACAAAATAGATATTGGTGTAGTTGTAGATATTCACACATCACTGCATTAGATATGTCAAACAGTGTGCCTGAGAGCCAAGTCATTTTGTTGACATGCAGCAGATTGTGTGTGTGTGCGTGTGTGTGTGTGTGCGTGCGTGTGTGTGTGTGTGTGGGGGTGTGTGGGTGGGTGTGTGCGTGTGTGTGGGGGGGCTGAAGGGTTTTAAAGTCACTGTAACTCAGTCTGTGGCCTTACCGCTTTGCATGTTGTAAGGTGTGTGTTAGTGTGTGTGTGTGTGTGTGTGTGTGTTTTCACTGTGGTTTAGCGAAACCTCTGAAATTACCAAATAATTAGGCTATTATTCCCCACTGGGAACAGTTTTATTGGCACGGAGGGCAGTAATTAGTTTGATGAATTGTGCCTTCGTGTTTTAGCCTAAGCGACGTACTGAGTACAACTGGATCTGTGTTTGTGTATCAGTGCCGTGTCCAACTGCATCGGATTAGATGTTAATTTGGGTTATTTCAGTAAAAAAAACAAGTATGACTCCGGTGCTCTGAATGAATGTATCCGAGTATTACTAGAATGTGCCGTCCTATGGTGGTGTTAAACCATCACAACTGTAAAAATAGGCCTTTCAAACACTTCCTTTACTATACTATTACTAATTTAAAGACGTTTTTATCCCAAGAGAGTTACAGTGAATCTTTTTTAGGTACACGCATGAACGGATATGGGTTAGGCATCCTGCACACGAATGCGCTCCAACACCCTCTCACCGCCGCTCCACTATTTTCCACGTGGTTCTCCTCCCGGCAGGTGTGGGACGGGCTGGAGAGCGGCCAGTGCCTGCGGGTGTATCCGTGCCACGCCGAAGCGGTCCGGGACGCCTGCTGGAGCGCCTGCGGACGCCGCTTCCTCTCGGGCTCCTTCGACAACAAGGCGGCCGTCACGGATGTGGAGACAGGTGAGGCGTAGGGCTGGAATGTGTTATCACCATAATGATGTGTCATTTTTACACGATATCGATAAATATCGCCATATGCTTGTGCATTCAAAACACCGTTCTTAACAGCCTAACTGAGGGGATATGGCAATTTAAAGTATGGTATCCGACTAAAACTAGTTTTCTAGTTGGTCATGTATCTTCTCTTTGTAATTCATTCAGAATATGAAACAGGGTATCGCGATAAGTCGATATTGACTTATTGCCCAGCCCTACGTGTGTGCTACTGCTCATCCCTCTTGTTCGTACAGCAGTTTATCCGACCCCTTAGTGTAGCGCGCAACGCGCTTCGCCAATAATGTCTGAAGTCGACTGTCTCTAATTGGGATACCGATGTGGTTGCTGTTGTTTTTTTGTTTTTTTTAAACACATCGGTCGTTTTGTGTCCCTTTATTGCATCTTGATGACGGAAAGAAACATCCTTTCGGAGTTTTACTGTTGCGTCCACTCGTGAGTGACATTAACTGATATTTAACGGCGCTACGCTGCGACAGTTAATGATTAGCAAGGGGCCGATAGCTGTAAAATGTGATTTGCACCCGGTCCTGAAAATGCCTCGACTGAAGAGGGCTTCGCTGAGGGCCTACTCTTCCTGGAATTTCAACTGGTATTAGAATAACGCAAACTTAACATAATGTTCTTCAAAATCAATAGCCATTGTTTTTGAACCCCCCCCCCCCCCCCTCATTATTTCCATCTCTGAGGTCACCGTAATTCCCATGATGCCTTGCTGCATTTTGCACTTCCCTCTCTGCGTGCCTGTCAATTTTGCCAATAAAGCCTACAGCTAATGACTTCGGCAGCCGATTACACACACACATACACACACGCACATGCACATGCGCACACACGCATATACACACAGGCGGGCAGCTAAAGAAAGGGCCCATGGGATCAACCTGCGTGACCTTATACTGGCACTTCATGCGCCGTGACCGTAAAATAAATAAATGCTTCTTTTATTTCTGGTGCTTGAGCCAGCCACACGCTGCCTTGCCAGCCACACAGAGTGGCTGTTGTTGTTGTTGTTGTTGTTGTTGTTGTTGTTGTCAGTTTATGCTTTATCATTCAAACTCATTGAAATGTACGCTATGCAGGTGCCACAAAGTTCAGTTACTCTAAAGAATGGCTGAAGAATATACTATTATACATTCTATCAATGTATTCAGGTGGGAGTTAGGATCTCCTGCCAGTGTTTGGCCGCCGGCCGCTGACACGGTACCATACAGACCGTAGGACTGTAGCGTAGACTGAATGTAATAATCTGCTGCGTGTTATACTGTATAAGAAATACAGGAGGCGTCCCGGCGCTTAAAGAGGGGGGGGTCATTCTGGGCTATACTCTCCGAGGTTCAAGCGAGGAGGCGCTAGCGCTCTCTTGATGGTCTCTGGAGAGCCCGGCTCCTTGTCTCACGACCCCAGAGCACAACTGCTATTACTGCAGATGGTGCAAATGATCCCGCGATTGTATTGTGTGTGTGTGCGCGTGCGTGCAGGAAATAACCATCTTCATGCCTGTCTATGAATGCATGTGTGTGAGAGCGTGTGTGCCCATTTTTATCCGAGGCCATCTTAAGTGTTTTCTCCCTCCCTGCTGTAGCTCCTGTGTCCAATTTAATTTGTGGAATGCTATATCCATTTACATTGGCTCTCCAACAGACTGTCACTGCTGAATAGAAAATAGCAGCCTGGCCCAAGGATATACGGAGCGAGGGACGCAGGTTAACCAATGGGGAGAGAGGGGGAGAGAGAGAGAGATGGAGAGGGGGAGAGAGGGAGAGATAGAGGGGGAGAGAGAGAGAGATAGAGGGGGAGAGAGAGAGAGGGAGAGAGGGGGGGGAGAGGGAGAGGGAGAGATAGAGGGGGAGAGAGAGAGAGATGGAGAGGGGGAGAGAGAGAGGGGGGGGAGAGAGGGAGAGATAGAGGGGGAGAGAGAGAGAGATAGAGAGGGAGAGAGAGAGATAGAGGGGGAGAGAGAGAGGGAGAGGGAGAGATAGAGGGGGAGAGAGAGAGATGGAGAGGGGGAGAGAGAGAGATGGAGAGGGGGAGAGGGAGAGAGGGAGAGAGAGGGGGAAGGGATGTTCAGGGAGAAAACCGCAAGGGGGAGATTGTGAAAAGAGGAAGAATACACACAAGGGACACAAAAAGGAAAAGACAGGCATGTAGAATAGAAAATGAGAGGGCGAGAGGGGGGATGGAGAGGGTAGGACAGAGACAGAGAGAGAGAGAGAGAGAGAGAGAGGGCACTTTAATGTACTAAATGCACTTTTCGGATGGGAATTAGCTTCAAGTGCCTTCTGTTACCGGGTTTCTTTCAAAGCTTACCTTAGCAGACTTGATTGACAGTGAGTGGCTAGGAGACCGGGCGTACCTGCCAGCTGTCACACGCTGACATCACCTGTGTGCGTGTGTGTGTGTGTGTGTGTGTGTGTGTGTGTACAGGTGGATGAGAGAGCACTCAAACCATTGCCCTTCCTCTCCAACAACCAATTTGCATTGATGACTAAATGTACACATGAAGGGAAGTGATGGATGACCAACCAAACAGAAAAGCCCCAGTAGACGCACTACAATTACGTTCGGGAGACTAATGGGCCATGAAGAATTGTAAAGGTTTTTAGGGTTCGTCTACAAACGACCCACCGCCGCTAATGTGCTCACTGCAAAGTGTCCTACAAAACGTTCCCGAAGAAAATCCATGATTTCCCCCGCTAGCCGAGATCCCTCACTTATAGTCACCGTTGCTCCTCGTGAACCGATGCGACGGGAAAGGCTCGCGGTGAAACGATGCGATCTGATCAGCCTCACATAGTCTCCTTTGAGGCCGACTTGTCATAATCGAGTAGTGCGCAGCTGCTGTCCGGAGCACAATTTGCCGCGACGGCACCGCGCGCCGGATCAAAGCGGATCCAGGCCATTAGACTCCGACTCTCTCCGTCTCATCTTCCCCTTGTCGCCGAGCGCCGTAGTCGTCCCCTAACAACGTCCTCAGTATTGTCTATAGTAGTCGTCCATATCACGTCCTAAAATACATAAGATCACAGGACGCCGCTACAAGGACAACTGAACATACACCGCGTCCCGCTAACTGTTCTTGTCTAATTAAAACGGGACACATGGCCGTCTATTTATTAAGGCGAGGCGACGTTGCTTCCTTATCTCCTCTCGATCCATCTCAGTCCGGGACGGCTAGATGACGGAGCGTCTTTCTCCCTCTCGTCGTGGCTAAGCCAATTAAGACGGGGGAAGGTTGCAGCGGCGGGCCAAACACAAGCATAATATAATAGACGGTTTTTATACTTTGGGATCGATGGGGATCGAAGCGGGCGGCGCGCTGCGCTCTGCCTTTCTGATGGAAGAAGGTCAATTTTTTTTGTTTGTTGTTGTTGCTGCTGCTGCTGCTGCTGCTCGTTTGTATTAGCCGCCGGCGGCGCTACTATCCAAAGTCGTTCTCTCTCCGAGCTCCGCGCCGCTCAATTTTCCCTGAGCCGGGCGCGTAATTGCGTGTGTCGTGTTGTTTCTGTGTGTGTGTGTGTGTTGTACAGCCTGCCCCGGATTGTGAGCCGTGTTGTTTGTTAGGCTAATTGGCAGGCGGCCGTTGAACCCAGGAGTGGTTTCTTTACTGTACATTTTGACCAAGTCCCTGGCACACTACTTGGATCCCTAACAGGCCCTGCGCCATGTACCCTCCTTTTCTCTTTTCATGTTTCGTTTTTAATTTTTTTCTTCGTGTCGAGGTCACTGCACGCTTTTTAATTCATTCAGATGGAAGCGCCGACAGCCCTGAGCCAAAACGTCGGCGCTGTTGATGTATTTTGTTTTTCGTCTTCTTGTGCTTTTTCCCTCTAGATCATTACACTCTTGTCAGTTCGGATTATCTTTATCGTCGAGTGAAGTTGTTCCTTCAAAGGGTCCCGCTAAACGTTTTTTTTTCCTTCTCTTTTTTTTTTTTTTTTTGCGTCGAGTCTCAGCCTCGGTTCTTTTTGGACAACCGTATACTTAAGAACAATGGTTTCCCTCGGCGTGTCGCTTCTGCCGCCTCTTTATATTAGCACACCTGTCCTCCATGTCCCCGAATACAAGACACAGTAATTCATATTATTCTCACTCTTGTGACAAACGCACAAACATACCCCTCTATTTCAAATCAAAAGGGTTAACGTTTTAGGATTTTAGTATTCAGGATGTCGCCAACCGACCGACGAGGTATATCTGAAAGTAATTTCAGATATATCTCGTGGTGGTATATACGATTTCAATGGTCTTTCTCTTGTTTCTGTGCGGATAGGGCAGCAGGTGATGAAGGTGGACAACCAGTTCAAGGTGATGTGCTTGGCGCCCCGGCCCGGCGATGAGCAGGTGTTTCTGTGCGGAGGCTACAGTCCGGTGGTCAAGGCCTGGGACGCTCGCCTATCCAAGGTCACACTTCCTTACCCTCCCCCCCCCCCCCCGCCTTTCTGCTGTCTTCTCCTGTACCGTGGTTGACTGGCCGTAGCCGAGGGTTGTTTTATCCGAAGCTTGCCCACTTGCCCATTCGATTTAATAGTACTGGAATTGATCTACAAGCAAATGGCTCTGAAGCAATTGACTGTGTTTTGTGTGTGTGTGCGTGCGTGTACTACCGGATCAATGAGGGGTCAAGTGCCTTGCTCAAGGGCCTTTGATTGCAGGTCAATTACTGAAAAACATCCTGTCCCGGGATCTTCCTACAGCAAGCAGATATGTGTAGTTCAATTTATTAGGGTCACAACTGGACAAAGGGGGTCACAACCAGAACAAACATGGCGTTTATTTCATTGTAGTGCATCCGCCCGCTCAAAACATTCATAGGTTTATTTGAAAAAAATGCATAATTTGAAGCTTACTACCGTTGGAGCCGCTAAATGTAGTCCCTTTGCATTATGTTTTAATCACACCCAACACTTGACATTAAAATGCGCACTTACCTACACAATGTCCCTCCGGGGCACAGAGAGTCGAGGCTTCGGCACATTGCCACTCTAACTCCGGTCGCAGAGGGAGCATGAACCGGTCTCCGCTGAATCGACGGAGACCGCAGCCCATTAGCGAGAAGCCACGCCAGACAAACTCATGCAGACTTTTATGGAAATGAGGCGCAGGCTGATAGAGATAAAGTCAGGCTTCGGCGAGTTTCGCATTTAAGCTGACGCAGGTTCAGTGTCTGGGGTTGGGTTAAGTAGAGTGGGCCGAATAAAGCGCGGTGAAGGGGGGTCGAGGTTTGGGTTGAAGGGGGCAGCGTGCGCAAGCCCTTCATGTCCAAACACGGAGAAATATAAGAGGTGTGGTTTCAAAACCCCCCCGTCTTCCTCAGCCTGGTTTGGCTGAAATATTTTTTTACAATGTATAATATCGTTACTGTTACTGTTGAAAATGAACCAAGAAATATATTTTTTTAATTGTTTAAAGTGATTTCATTTGTATATGTAGTGGGTTTTCTAAAAAAGTAACCAAAAAAATATTCTGTTAATTGGAGGAATGTGTGTTATGTGTCATATTTAAGAGCTGCAGGTTTCAGACATCCTAGCTTTACCGCATACACCGACAGACCCTTTGACCAAATTACATATCCTGCCCTTTTGAAGACACAGTGGGCAGTCGATGGCTGACCCTTCATGTACCTATTTGAGAAAGTGCTGTGGACATGCTGTAGTGCTGTCATCTCACCTACACTTCAAACTACACATGACATTTCCTCTCCCCTTTTCCTGCTCATCGCCTTTCGAAGCACACTTAGCTGAACATTGTCCAATTGGGCTGGAAAAGAAGTGTTGGAACGAGTGCTGTGCTTGTCTTCTGCAACATTAAATACGCCCTTGAACGCACCCACTTTGGGTCCAGGTACACCACATACAGAGGAAGCCACAGAGTATATATATATATATATATATATATATATATATATATATATATATATATATATATAATACAAAAGTTCAATAATAAATTAGATAATCGAATAAATCAAATTAGAAAATCGAATAAATCAAATCTAATAAATGTTTCTTTACAAATGAATTTGGTAATTTTGGTAGCGTTATAAAGTTGTGGAAAATGACAATAACATCAACATATGCTTCCCCTCCCTTCATATAAAACCCATTTCACATTTTCTGTAATGTATTCTGTGTGTTTTTCCGTGTATCTTTCCTAAAAGCCTGTTCGTTTTTTTGCCACTGTTGTTCAGGCGGTGAAGGTGTACAGCGCGGGCATCCAGCAGACCTTAGACATCTTGTTCCTGAAGGGCGGCGTCGAGTTCATCACCAGCACGGACTCCGTGAGCCGGGACTCGGCCGAGCGCACCCTCATAGCCTGGGACTACCAGACCACAGCCAGGCTGTCCAACCAGATCTACCACGTAAGCAGATGGCTGTGTGTGTCTCTGGCCGTTTCGATGCCACTTTTATCCTCCGTTCACGCCAAGACACATCAACTGTCAGGTCTGCACAGTGCCAGATTGAATCTTGCGCACATTGTGATCCGATGAGCTAGACCACATCCCGAGGTGGTGTGGACAGCAATCTGGGCACAATGTGGGCAGACTACCGGCTATGTCATTAAAACCCCACGCCAGGCCTATACTGAGCCCGCCAGGACTCTCCCCGGTACGCATAGGCTACTACCGATATTTAGACACTGAAGATGGATGGAAGTAAGTTGCGGGCTTTCACCGAGACTCGAGACCTGTTGCCGTTATGGTCACCTCTGGAACCGCTGCACTCACACACCTCAACAAAACACGTCTGGTGCGTCTGGCCCTACCACTACATACATATTTTAAACAGCAAGAACAACATAAGGGCTTCTCTTCCACCCAGCGCCATTTCAGCAGATTTATTTTACCGGGAAGTATTTTTGCGGGAAAGGGAGAACCCAAGCACAGATCCGGCCACAGAGTTTCGCATTCAATTGTCAAGTGTTGTGAGTGTGCTCTGTGAGCCAGGGCCCGGCTCTCCAAACTGGCTGCCAACTGTGATATTGCAACAGAGAAAGAGCCAGGAAGCCCTCCTCGATGGAGAGACCCAGTAGAAAAACACCAAACTATTGGAAAAATGAAATGCAATCTCAATTTACCGTGAAAGAATAATAATTATTAATTGACTATTGAGTATTAAGGAAATCAATGTTTTTGTAATATTGATGAAATGTCGTAATATTCAATATCAGCGATTATTTTATTTAAACCGATACAGGCAAACATCCAGAGAAACGTTATACACTTGGGGGGCGGTGTTAGGAGGCAAGCTTGATTTATATGAATGGAGGGCCATTTTGCTGTACCCTATCCAATCCTTCTTGGTCATGTCAGCGGGTTAACAGGCTGCCGGGTAAACACACTCGGCCTCTTTTCAAAGTGAAGTCAAAGTGAAAGTCGACTGCCTGTCTTTCCCTTTTCCTCCCTGGGTCCTGGTCGTGATCTGGCGCCCAGGAGAGGTACACCTGCCCCAGCCTGGCTCTTCACCCTGCGGAGGACTGCTTCGTGGCCCAGACCAACGGGAACTACATGGCCGTCTTCTCCTCCCAGAGGCCCTATAGGATGAACAAGAGGAGGCGCTACGAAGGACACAAGGTCACGACCATTATGTGTGTGTTGTGTGTGTGTTTGACTGTATGTATGTATGTATGTATGTATGTATGTATGTATGTATGTATGTATGTGTGTGTATGTGTATGTGTGTGTGTGTGTGTGTGTGTGTGTAAAGGGGGTGTTGAATGGAAATATATTTTTTATCATCCTGTACTGTGCCTTAGTTTATGTGTTTGCTCATGTGTGTGTGTGTGTGCTATTGTGTGTGTGCTTACGAGTGTGTGTGTGTGTGTCAGCCGCTGTTTATAATCAATCCCATGGATGAAAATAGGTTGCGGGAGCAGAGGCCAATGGGCCACCCAGTTTATACTGTACTGTAGAGTGGTATGGATTCATAGCCCTGGGTGCTTCCTCTACAACTAAGTCACCAGCCACCATCCCCATAAACTACCAGGATAGTCAAACACAACACCGCAACTGCAAACACAGCGGCCTGCACGCCGGTTGAACACCGCTTTAAATGATGGTTCAAAATACACTATAGTGTCTCCGTTGTCCAGGTAACCAGCTTATCCGAGCCAATGCATTCAACAGAAACAGTGACTATCTCTATTCATTGCTTTATCGGCGATCGCCGTTGTGTGGTAAACTGGGTTCATTTAACACAAAAGTCTCAATTCAATTAAAACACAAATCATTTTTATCCCCAACGACAAAGCCAAAGTTCCCTTTTAAAAGTATAAACCGTTACGAGTTCTGCATAAAAACACGCGTTGTATGAACGCGTTCAGTGTATTGTGCAGATTTCCCTACCGCGCGACGAACGCGTCGCAGCGTACGTTTCACAGCCTCAAGCTGACGTTCACGTCTGACCTCGCCACAGGTGGAGGGCTACGCCGTGCAGTGCGAGCTCTCCCCGGACGGGACGGTCCTGGCCACCGGCAGCGCCACCGGCTCCGCCCACTTCTACGACTACCAGAGCTCCCGCGCGCTGCACACGCTGCGCGCCCACAGCCAGCCCTGCCTGCGGGTGGCCCAGCACCCGGTCCTGCCCACCACCGCCGCCACCTGCGACTGGGGCGGCGAGGTCAAGGTGTGGCACTGAGGTCCGTCCGCCGCCGCGGCCGCCCGGCTGAAAGGGATTTTGACAGAGACGGGCGAGGACAGGAAGTGGATCCTCTCTCAGGGGAAGAGGATTGGGCTCAGATAGACTTTCGATCGCAGGTTTTGCCTATTTTCATACATGTATAAATACAGAATAAAAAATACAGCCAAGTTGTTGTGTGTTTTTGTGAGTCCACTGGAAAATGTGTGCTTGGACAGTCTACAGTTGAAGTTGAGGGTTGTTGACTCCCAGTCGAAAGGCTCTGGGTTCGAACCCCAATGGCCGCAGTCTACAGTAATGACATGTATTCCAAAAATAATGCAATATAAGTTGCACAAAAGCATCTGCTCAAATAAAAAAAGTAAGTAAATGGTAAAAATTGAAACTACTTTAACTGAATCTTGCAGTGCATGGAAATGACATGAAAGCCGCCCACGCTGTCATCTCATTCTATACATTACTTTTCATGGCCAGTGGTTTCAGGCTAAGCTTATAGAGACTATTGTGTAGGGACTTTATACTCTTAAGTGTGTCACCTACATTGCCTTTATCTTCCGCTCGCATTGTTTTGACGTCCCATAATCCTGGTGGGTTGAGTTGCAGTCGGGGCACGCTTCGTTTTCGAGGATCAAAAGAAAGTTTCCTCCTAATTAACATTTCAAAGAGAGCACTGTTACTGTTGTTGTTTTGTAAGTAGTGGGCAGAAGGCACCGTGCCGTCGTATTCGCTACACTGGCTGACCTAATTGCTTTTTCCCCAAGTCCGATAGGCACGGAAATACACAAACCCAGTGTGAACTGGTTTGTCGTGATTTTTTTTCATTGCCTTTTGCGTCAAAAAGGCAAAAGTAGAAGTGTCCCCTACATCGCACTTTACCCTGTGGCAGTTTTATTTTTAACGTCGACATCTCCAAATGTAATGACAATAAACAAAAAAGACTAAAGTGGAATAAAGTAGGAGTGACACTTGCATTGTTCTTCATTTCAAACAGCAAGGATGGGAGGTGGGGGGGGGCAGGATGCTCACGTCGGATGGAAAAAACTTTATCGAACAAACGGCAACGCATTACAAATATACTTCTGGATTTTTTTTCGGATACAGATGAAAGAAGAAAGAAAAAATATCCCATCAAAAATGTGACGCCTCATGCCTTGCACTTATCTTTATTAAGTAAAATCAACAATCAACATACAGCAAAAAATAGATATACTCATGCATATCAGACAGACACGCTTGTTGACAGAGAGACATGGCCGGGCCCTGCTGCATGTGCAGCCATTATGGAGGTAAGAACAGAACCGAACAACAGTCGCCTCCTCACCCTCAGTCACCTGACCTAACGCAACAGAAACAAACCAAAAGAAACGCAACAGAAACCAGATAGAAAAAAAAACAACTGCTAACTGTAGCAATGCGTTAATATCAAACTTTATAACAATGGCTGTATATTAGGCCTACTCTTGCTTCATAGACCCAAAACCACCACAACCATGTACTTCCATATCCAGGTGTGGCAATACTGACTACGCACCACAGAACATGTTATATTACATGTTATATGTTGCTAATAATAAAGTTTCGGGCTTTTCTTGTGATACTATACTATAAATAGTGGATAAGAGCTTTGACTTCAAGCTGTGCTTAATCCCCTGCACAGGAAAATATTAAATCATATGGTTGAGTTAGTATGGCCACATCACTTTCATAAACATAACATTGAATAAAGAGAGATACAATTTGGTATTTAAAAAAAAAAAAAAAAGCCTTGAAAAGTAACAGAAACAGACACAACTCGGCTTTGATTCCATGCTTATAAATATCAATAGCAGGATAAGTATAACGCTTGAAAAGGCGTAGTACTTTTTCGAGCTTATTTTTAAGTTTTTCAAAACAAAGTCAATATTAATATAATCGAGCGCCGCGTTATTATAACTTCCGCTATCTTGAAACTACGTCTTGCATGTCACCAGAGTGGTCGCGGCCAAAGCTTGTTGTTGAAGCTAACTTAGAAACTGAGGTAAAGTTGAACATGGTGAATAGCATTCGCTTCTGGATTACGATTTTGAAAGACGATGCAGACTGTCTGCGTCGCTCGCGGCGAAAGGGTGAATTTGTTCGGAAACGTTCCTTCAGTGTCGAGTATGCGGCTGTGGCGTCGTAACCATAGTAACGACTGGACAGCCATAGGCCTACTTACGTTGACCTTCACTTCAATAGTTTGTCTCAGTTCCACTTTAAGCCTTTTTCCCAGTGAAAGGGAAAAGGAGAGGTAGAGGCATGACATATTAATACAAACATGTGGGGGGGGGGGGGGGGGGGGGGGGTGGAAGTGCTGCTACTTTGTTCTCCAATTCCCTCATCCAATTTCTCTCTGGACCTACAGTCGGAGCTAAACCTCTGTATGGTGGCTAACATGTAATAAAGTTTGTGTTTTTGTTTTGTTTTTTTGCTGTCTTCAAGTCAAAGCAAAGTGCCATTTTGTCATCCGCTATCGGGCGCTAGCAGCAGCAACGACAACCACAGCAGCAGCAGCAGCAGCCGCTCCGGTCCGTCTCCGAAAGGTTCGCCTGGCGGGAGAGACAGGACGCAAGGCCACCTCGGGGGGGGGGGGGGGGGAAGAAGACACCCGAGGGTTTTATTCATTCAGCACAAGACCGGGTTCGAGCACGTAGACCGTAAAAGACGGGGGTGCGGGTCGGTTTTGCTATAGGCTAACACCGACGGCCTTCATTGCATCGCGCTCTAGGAATTGAATGAGATGAAAAAAGCGGTAAGTATTAGCATGCTCCTCCATCATAATCACGCCGACTCATGTCCAGGTTTGTTAGTTGTTGTTTTTTGTTGTTCGGATGAGATGTTTTTTAGTAGGTGTGAGTCACAGCGTCTGAACGGCCTCGCGCCGACACCGCGGTGAATACGGTCCGGTCTCGCCAGATGTCCCAGCAGTGGCCCACTTCAACGTCTTATAAAACAGATTTGGTTTTGGTTTTGTTGCAGCCTGGTGGCCAGCTAGCTAGTGCCATCATTACAGAGTTTATATCAGGTTGGATATTTGGCTAGCGGTAAACGGAGAAATAAAAAGTAAAAGAAAGTAACAGTACTCTATACACACAGCTAACTAACACACAGAGACACACGCCTTCGTATATACAGCATGTACACCAGATGTAGTCAGATACTGGACAGATAGACGTTTCATTCACTTCACCGCATTAAGGCAGAGTCACAAGTTTCCTGGTATAAAGTTAAGTATCATATAATACAGACATAGGTTTCATGCTCTGTACTGATTTCCACGTATAAAAAAGGAAAATAGCTTAGTTCAACATACATTTTAGTCATAATGGTATGAAAAAATACTAAGGTTTGATTCCTAGCCAGATCATCTGATCAGCGAATGGCCTTCAAGGTATACTTTTGGATCGAAACACTTCCTGCTGCCCCCCCCGACCTGAAAACAAGAACCCATCTTCTCTTTCAGTGGTGTGACATGTTGTCTATCTACGTCTGTGTCTCTGATCGACGCGCTGTGCATATCTGATCAATAGGCAACAACGTATCGATCAGATTGTGACACGATGCCGAGAGCACAAGAGAACGCAGAGTTGATTTTAAACAGAACATCAACGAGGATCAAATGCGATACAAAACTAGGCCACCGTAATACCTGTTTGATTGGTGAATGAAGGTAATAAAGACGATCAAATGAACTCTACAAACGTACGTATACACCAAAATAATCCAAAAGTACACAGGATTGTGCTGAAAATACATACGAAGTGTAACTGTGTGATCCCCATGTCACTGATGTTTAAAACAGACAGATGAATAAAGTCTGCACTCCTGGGTTCTTTAATGGAATCTCAGTTTCAGCGTATTTACGTGTATCTATTAAAAAATATAACTAATTATTTTTAATTATCCACTGTAGAAGTGTTTAACTATGCTAATCAGCAGATACAAATATACCTTCCCATTTTGTTTATGTGGGCGTCCCCTGTGTGATTTTTTTTTTTTTGTTGTTTGCGAGAAAGTTTATTCATATATGCATTACGCAGCATGCATTAAGTTTGAGGAAAAACTAGGGAATGGAAATGACGCTATAACAGCCTCCAGTCCGCAGGGTACTCTATGCATAATGGATGACCTCTTTTTTTCTCCAAACATCGTGTTAATTAGCTCTAGATAGTGCAGCAATGGAACTTGCTCGCAATTACACGTCGCCCCTTATCTCAATTGTATATATCAGAGTAGCGATACAATAACTCTTGTTGCTAGTTCAACTGACAAAACCCCCCCAAAAGGAAGAAGGAGGAAGACAGCGTATCGTATTTGTGTATCTATAATTTCCATCGTCGCTGTCCTTCCTTCCTTCCTTCGCACGATGGGTGATTCTTATTTGTTTCCGGTGACACTGGCTGGAGTACGATTTTTGAAATCATATCAATACAAAGAACATATATTGAACAGGCTGGTCTTTTTGATGCCTTACACTTACATACCATTACATAAATATCTCCATAGAAAAAATAACACTTCTGTTGCATCACACACACACACACACACACACACACACACACACACACGCACACACACACTGAATGAAACGTGCCTTGGCTTGAGTAACATAGAACGACTTCTTACCGCAGCGTCCTCACAGCTATAGTAGTCTTTCCCACAGGGAAACATACGATACAGTACACTACGGATCATAATCAACGTCATGCATAAAATGAGGACCTTTTTTTTTAGGTGGCGGTGGCGGCGGCGGCTGTAGTGGTGCGGCGGCGGCGGCGTCTTCCCCCTTCCGGCTCTAATTCAGTAACGTACCGTACAGCTGCGCCTTGGTGAGACTGTCCTTTCTCGTCAGTCCCGTGCTGCCGAACTTCTGGTACCTGGGAGACGTCTTCTTTGGCAGCGCCGGGCCCACGCTGAGGGCCGAGCTGGAGCTGGGCCGGGGCCGGGAGCTGGGCCGGGGGCAGGGGAAATGTTGGAGGCTGGAGGCCTCCAGGGAGCTGAGGCGCAGCGACTCGGGCGAGCTGTCCGCGCTCAGGTTGACGTAGTCCCTGTGTTTTTTGCCGCCCGCCGCCGCCGCCGCTCTCCCGCTGTTCTCCTTCTCTTTGGAGCTCCCTGAGAGGAAGAGGCTGCACTCAGAGTCCTGGCTGTCCTCCTTGGCCCTGTACAGCGCGGCGCCCTTCTCTAGCTTGCGGTGCTCCGAGCGCGGGCGCTTGGGGACGGCGGCCGGGCTGCGGCCGGGCGAGGGGGAGGAGCCCGCGCCGGCGGTGGCGGCGGCGGCGGCGAAGCACTGGTCCAGCACGAGGCTGTGGAAGACGTCGTCCCCTCCCTGGAAGCTGCTGTAGAGCGGCCCGGCTTTGGACTTGACGGACGGGCCCGCGGCGAAGTGGCGCTCGGAGAAGCTGTACGGGGAGGCGCGCCCCCCCCCCGCCAGGTTGTGGTAGGACGACGAGTAGGTGTTCATGTTCATGTCCTCCACGCTGAGCTGCCTCCAGCGGCTGCTCAGCTCGTCCTCCGAGACGTGAACGTCGGCCATGCGTTCCACGCCGCCTCCCCTGCCCCCGCTGCCGCCACCTCCGCCGCCGCCGCCGCCGCCGCTGCCGCCGCGAGCGTGGGCCAGCGCCAAGGCCGAGCCCATGCTGTGGGAGGAGGTCAAGCGAGGGCTGCTGGAGTGGTACGGCTCGCTGAAGCAGGACGCCGTCCGCGTGTAAGCCGGCGAGATGCCCCGCTGGGGGCTCCGGGACGGCGCCATGTGCTGGATGCTTTGAGACTTGTGGAAGCTGGTGGAGTCTTTATCGTAGGAGGACACGCCTTTCACGCGCTCATAGTCCCCGCTGCCGCCGTCTCGCCAGTCCATGTAGAGGACCTGGTGGGAGGAAGACAAGGTGCTGCTGGCCGTGCGCCCGCAGCCTCCTCCTCCTCCGCCTCCTCCTCCTCCCGCTCCCACTCCTCCTCCGGCGATGGCGCCCTTGTCGTCCGACGCGACACTGAAGCTGGAATAGGAGCTGGAGGCGGGCAGGGAACCGGTGCCAAACTCGTCGTGGGGACCGAAGGGGGAAGTGGCCTCGCGGTGGGAGAAACTCCCCGAGTGGAAGGCCTCTTCGTCCGCGTTGCTGTCCACCGAGTTCTGGGCGTGGAGCTGGAGCAGCCGGGCGCCGTTGAGGTCCACGCTTTGGCGTCTCTCGGGCGCGTCCTGCCAGCGCTCGGGGCAGTAGAGGGCCGTGTCGCTGCAGTACAGGTCCGAGGTCTTGTAGGCGGCGACGCGGCGGTTCAGTTGGTCGGTGCTGCCCGTGCCGGACAGGAAGTCGCCGTCTTGGATTTGGGGGCTGGGGGAGCGCGTCACCGGGGAGCCGCTTCCCGGTTCGGGCTTTTCGAGGATTTTGGCGATGACAGAGGTCGAGACGGAGTCAGAGTACGGGGAGTGACACATGCCGGCGGCCGCTCCACCACCGCTGCGGCTTAGTTTCTCCAGGTGGGAGCTGATGCGTTCTTGAAAGTCCAAGGGCAGCTGACAAGGGGGGGGAAATAGAAACAGACAGACAAAGAGGAGAAAAGAAGATTGCAATTTTATCGAAAAAATAGAGATACCGTTTGAAACAATGGCTTTGTGTTGGTCACAGAATGCGGACGGAAATTGTCAGAGGTGAAACAACAATGGAGTCGCTGTGTTTGGATTTTTTCCCCTGATATTTGTCAGCGAAGCCCATTGTTTGTATTGTGAACAATCCCTGAGACTTTCATTAGACTATCATCCAGTTTACACCGCCGTCGTCGTCTGCACTGGTGGCAATGTTAGTGCTGCTGTTCAGATTTCAATCGGTTGTTGTCGTTTAGAAATCATTTTTCAGCCCATGACCTCGAGGGTCTTTCACGCCACCAATTTACTTGTCATGGACAGCAAACCGTATGTTATATTTAATGTATTTCCTTTTTTCTTCCGTTCTTCTGTCCTGACTTGCGTTTTTGTGGCAGATTGTTTCTGGTTGACATAAAGAAAGCAATCCCACACACAAGATAGTATATGCAAAGCGGCACAAAATAACAATCGAAAACATTTCATGCCATCTGTAGATGAAAATGTCTGTTAGTTTGTAATAGGACTGTCAATTACATACTTTACCTTTTTTGTCCATCAATAGCAGGAGAGGGTCGGGAGGAGAATCTTAATTGTTTGTTTTTTCCCCAAATAATTTCATCCATCCATCATTCTCCTCCATTTTTCCGTGACCAGTATGCTCTCATTTGTCTTTCACTCGTCTTTCTTTCTGTCTTCCTTACCCCTCGCACATTTCCTCTTTATCTGTCTAACTACATTATTGTCTCCCTCTATACCACCATCAAATACACATGCAGCCCACAGGGAGCAGCTTAAGAATCAAATTAAACCAGTGCTCCCGGTCTCCAGCTGGGAATTGAAAGAAAAAGATAAAATACGGGCTTGGCTGTGTTATGAATTGGAGGCGCACCACCAGCATGTTTGAAGTGGGAGCTATATTTAGCAACCTGCCGTCTCTCCCCAGAGGAACAAAATGGAAAAGTAGGTACGGCTACACGGGTAGCGTGCGGCTAACTGTATGTGCTCCTTATTAGCCAGCTCAGCACCTAACTGCTATCCAGAGTAAAATCTTAATTAAAAGTTACACGGCTGACTGCCAGAATCCATGTGAAGCCCAACAGATACACACAGCTCCCTTTGTTCATTACTGGAGTGAACGCTTGGCTAAGTGCGATGGATTCCCCAATTGTCAGATATTGGCTTTTACGCAGTTTGAGTCATACCTGAAGTTCGATTCCTTCTTAATACGTATTGTGATGTATTTGTTTCAAATAGTCACTTTTTACACACACACACACACACACACACACACACACACACACACACACACATGCAATAGCATTGTGTGTTTTACATTTACAGTTGGTGTGTTATAGGTTTTGCTTTGTGTTAGTGTTAAGGGATCTTCCTGTACTTCTGTGTAGCAGCTAGTATTCATTGGGTTTGGGTTTGCTTTTACTTTTTCGAGGAACCTTCCTCAGACATCCTTGTGAGGTGTGTGTGTGTGTGTGTGTGTTGTATTTCTTTGATCGGTGACTTGTGAGGACCGGCGTCAGACGTCCTTGTGAGATCCCGGGTTATAGGTTATTCAGTTATTTTGAGTGTCCGTCCTCAGACGTCCCTGCGGGGTCTCTGTGTGTGTCGTGTTTTATTGATTGATGACTCGTGAGGACCTACCTCGGACATCTTGTGAGCCCTGTGGTGGGACTTGGAGCACTGCAGCAGCTGGGCAGCCAGGTTGCAGTCCTTTCTGTACAAGTCCTGAGAGAGGTAGTAAAGACCATGCAACGATATTAACGCATATTTCTTTTGATCCGTTCAGAGATAGACCTTCGGATAGACTGAAGATAATATTGCCAACGAATCGCTTGCAGCGTCGGCGTTCTTAATGCGCGCACACTTCTATTGAAATATTTTTTAGGATTATATAACTATCCCACTCATGTCTTTCATGTCCCCGTTGCTGCAAGATCAGAATCATCCTGGATAATTTAAGTTGCGGTCTAACTAGCTTTTTATGTTGAAATAAGAATATTGATAAATTATGTAACACAACATGATTTAACACTTACATCCGCCTTGCTCTTGTGGCCACTCTGAATGCACAGCCCACCTTCATTAGTCTGAGTATAGAGACCATGAGCACTGTGCCTATGACTCGTCAGACTCCCTGGAGGAGGGGATAAGGCCTCAGTAAGGACTTAATGGCTAAAATCAAAAACTTAAAATCACACCTGGCAAAAAAACGTTTACAACAAATTGCTTTAAAGGTTTTTCCTTGTGTGTACCCGTTTTCAAACAGTTCATGAACAGTTAAGTTCATCTTTCTTTCTCTCTCTCTATCTTTCTTTCTTTCTTTCTTTCTTTCTACCACTCTTGAAGGGGAGACGTTTCGACTCTTGTCAGAATTATTAATAATCACCGGATTCGTGAAGTCATTCAAAATTCAATACGCAGCGTTGCTATTTTAATCCTCCCCTTCCAGTGGGACGTCTGCGCGCGTTGAGCGGGTAATTTATTTTATCTGATGATGTCATGAGTATTACATCCAGAGCCAACTCTCCGCAGTGGCGCGGCAGAGGCCGGCTGCCCGCTCCGACGGGGTGAACTTAAGCTCCCACAGAACGAACTTTGCCCTCAATCACTGTGACTCCATCTGGAGGGATTTCTCCCCAATACCCTTTGGCTCAGAAGTGTCTCCATGTCCAAAGGACACGGCGGACCCCTCGCTGGCCTCAGAGCGTCTTAAGTGCGACCATAAAATCACTTTGGTAGAAAGTAAAGGAGAGATTGTTATTGTCAGGTCCACGCCGCCGCCACCTCATCTCAGATTTCCGTCAGTGATGTGAACGCCTCTGCTGCTATATAACCACTTAGGTAAGTAAGTTCAATGTAATTCCTCTGCTTTGGCACCTTAAGGTGGAAAGGATATCGTTAATGGAGTAAAAACCAAAGGAGGCGGCTAGACAGACAGGATCTTAGACCTGATTATCAAGCTGCGCTGGTTCAATTTGAAAAAAAAACACACTATTGATGCACCACCAAGTGATTGCTTTTACACGGGAGCTCAAACTCCAATAACATTAACACTAATCCGCAAATTAGCCAATCAGTGTTTGATCAGTGTTTTATTTAGGGCGCAATGTTTTTTGCGACGGTGATAAGGTAAGATAAGATACGAAAAGATGTACTTTATTAATCCCACACGGGGAAATTAAGGTGTCACAGCAGCAGACATTACAGGATTGTAATAATTAAAGAGATCTGCAGGCTGAGGGGAAAAGCTTCATTTATATTCCTGTGTCTAACATTCGCCATAAGGCACACCGTCACCGCCGTCGTCACGGGTGGCCTTTCGCCGTAGCTCACGCGCCCCTCTCTCCGAAAACATTTTACACCGTCGGGACGCAGGACCATAACAGAGGCACTATAGAAGGAGGAGACACATCACAGAAAAAATCACCCATTGAAATGCATGGGGAAACTTCGTAACGCCAAGATGGCAGTTGTTTGCACATGTCCCGCCTCTTCCTTGCTCCAATCATTTTGCAGGTCCTACGCGTAAAATCTCCTCGCATACGCATGAAAACTGTGTCGTGAAGCATCACGCATGTGCAGTCCAAGATTACCTTTAAGAAACAGGGCTTTAAAAACGTTAATTTGATACAAAACCACCGACCCCTTTCAGCGATTTTAGTCAGTTTTTCATCGTGATTTCAAACGTGTTTTTTATGCCCCTTAGACCTCGGAAAATGGAGATACAGCTCTCCCCCTGTACATTTACATAGGGTCCTGGGTCCGTGTACGTCGCGGCCATTCGATTTCCGTTCTGAGATGGGAAATCCAAAATAGGGAAACGGACCCGTTTTCCGTTTTTCGTTTTGGAATCGGAAAACGGAAAACGAGAAACGAGTCTATTTTCGTTTTTCGTTTTCCGATTCTGAACCGGAAAACGAAAAACGAGTCGTTTTCTGATTCTCATTGATGTGCTTATTATCGGAAATAGGAAGGATCTCTCTCTCTCTCTCTACCACCTTTCTCTCACGTCCCCAACACGTACACAAAAACACACACACACACACACACACACACACACACACACACACACACAGGGTTTACGCCGAAGTGCAGATCAGTTTTGGTTCAATTCCGTCGGTACTCCCGAAAACTAAACCAAATGATGCTCTCGTCAATTAAAATTAAGAAGCGTTTCAATTAATACACCTTAATAATAAATGTCCCCGGTGGAAAGGTCCGGTGCTCACGGTGAAGTCCAGCAAGTGTTTCAGGTCCAGGTCCCCCAGTCTGGTCTGAGGTCTCTCAGGTCCAGGTCCTTCAGTCTGGTCTGAGGTCTCTCATCATGTCCACCTGGCAGCCTCTCTCTCTCTCTCTCTCTCTCTCTCTCTCTCTCTCTCTCTCTCTCTCTCTCTCTCTCTCTCTCTCTCTCTCTCTCTCATCTCTCATCTCTCCAGCTACAGGTTCAGAAATCGGAAAATTGTTGCGGGATGCTATAACACCCCCGACTAACAGGAATAACTCGATTAGGAAATAAAATGTTTGGCAACACGATATTTAGCAACGGGGAAAATGCAACTTTGCAATGCTGACGATTTAGGAATATCGCAACCATCAGTCAGCCATAAACCGAACCATCAACGCTTTCTGTAGACCACATATCAATTCAATTCAAACTTTATTAAGCAAACATCTTGTGAAAGGTCCATAACACCAACACAACACAATACAATAATAATAAAATAATAAAAATAGAATAAAAAAGACATAGGCCACACACACACACACACACGATTCCACAATGATCATATATTTACACAGGCTAGAAGAGCTGACAGAGCTCAGTTCAAAGTTGGTTAAGGCTGAAATAATACCATTAATATCATCCAACAGTTTATCCGGTTTCCTTTGGACAATCAACAACTCCACAGGATCAAAGCCAACTTCATGGCATGCAGTATGCCGGTGTGGTCGGTGCTGTTGACGGGACGCACATACAAATAATTGCGCCATCAAAAGATGAGGACGTGTTCGTCAATAGAAAGAACGTACATTCCATCAACACGCAGATTGTTTTTGATGCAACTTTTTACATTCTTGATGTTGCAAAGTGGCCTGGGTCTACCCATGATCCGCGTATTTTAATGGGGAGCGGTCTGAGGCAGCTTTTTGAGAGGCACAATGTACCAGTTGGGTGTCACTTGCTGGGTGACAGTGGCTAGTCCCGGCAAGACGACACCCTATCTCAATCCACAACCGGGAGCACAGTTAAAGTATAACATGTAAGTGATTACGCAGATTACGTTTAGTCCTATGCGTAAAAAACATCGTATTAGCTCTTTGTCGCCTTTTATTTGTTGAATCCATATCTATTATTGTTTACTGTTTTCCTCCATGTACAGTATGTTAGAGCACACAAAAATACACGAAATGTTGTGGAGAGAGGAATTGGGAGAGATGAAACGTCGATTTCATGTCCTGCACCGGACCTTTCCACCGGGGACATTTATTATTAAGGTGTATTAATTGAAACGCTTCTTAATTTTAATTGACGAGAGCATCATTTGGTTTAGTTTTCGGGAGTACCGACGGAATTGAACCAAAACTGATCTGTATGGGGGTATTATTGAGACAATATTATTTGTGTGTGCGTGTCTCAATCTGTGTGTGTGTAATAAGATTTGTGTGTATTCACATTTGTGTGTATTCACATTTGTGTGTGCGTAATAAGATTTGTGTGTCTGTATTCACATTTGTGTGTGTGTAAAGAAATCTGTGTGTCTGTATTCACATTTGTGTGTGCGTAATAAGATTTGTGTGTCTGTATTCACATTTGTGTGTGTGTAAAAAATGCGTACTGAGATCTGTAAATGTCTGTCATCAGTTATAACTCAGGCGGGAGCTCTGATTGGCCGTCTTTTTACACGTGGATTTTGGCACACTTCTGCCGTGCAGATCTGCAAATTTGCGATCCGTGTGTAAAAACGATTCGTCTGTAACTTCACGCAATACAGTCTACACACCACTAGTCGGCGCGCAGCACCCAGTGAAGTTAAGCGTGTCATTGTCATGGGGAAGATGGCTGCCGTTAATGACACTGGCCATTTTAGATAGAAAATATAATATAAACTTCGAAAAACTCATGGGTAAGTTAACGTTTGTTTTCCTCATAAATAAACGCATTGTAAAGCCCATGAGTTGTTCGAAGTTTCCGACGACCGGCCAGTGTCATTAACGGCAGCCATCTTCCCCATGACAATGACACGCTTAACTTCACTGGGTGCTGCGCGCCGACTAGTGGTGTGTACACTGTATTGCGTGAAGTTACAGACAAATCGTTTCTACACACGGATCGCAAATTTGCAGATCTGCACGGCAGAAGTGTGCCAAAATCCACGTGTAAAAAGACGGCCAATCAGAGCTCCCGCCTGAGTTATAACTGATGACCAGTGTTGAGACTAACGCCGTTAGAATAAACGCGATTACGTAACGCCGTTACATTCCTCTGTAATTTGTAATCTAATTAATTACTTTATCCAGCGTTACTAACGCCGTTTCCGTTACTAACATGACTTGTGTTGCCGTTAGTCCGTTACTAAAATCGGGGCCCCAGCGCGATCATGAAAAAAAAAAAAAAAAAGCCTGCAGCCAGCATGAGTTCTAGGCTATTGTTTTTTCTTTTCTTCCTTTCCTCCTCCTCACTTCATAAGCGGGCTGCAGAGTAGAGAGCACACTAGTACAACACGGTTTCGATAAATACCAAGGATAAGACAGGTCATGTTTTGCGGATATGGAACAAGGAAGTAACTGACTTGACGATGTATAGCTGCGTGACATCATTGACGAATCCTTGTAGGAGTTTATTTTACACACAAACCGACGTAGCTTCTGTGCGGCGCACACACACAACTTTCGACCGGTAAAACCAAAGTGATAGACAGAGAAGAAATGGCGAGTACAGAAGAGGAGGATAAAGTGGGAAAGTCGGCGTTTAGCAAGTGGAAATATAAACACTACTTCACCATCGTTGAGAGAAAGGGGAAGAACTTGTATTTGAAGTGCACGTTATGCTCGGGAGGAAAGCGTTTGTCCACATCGGCCGCGAGCAACTCAAATCTAATGAAGCATCTGACCACAACACATGCAGCAACAAAACTAGTGGCAAAAAACACCGACAACAGCAATAATACATATTATGTTGATGAGCAATAAATTGAATTATTGAAGTTCATATCCCCCCCCCATGGCAAAGGATATTTGTTTAAGGTTAATTATCTCTCTATGCTGTTCTACTCTATGAAACTGGCGTGTGAAACATGCTTCTAAAAAGCCGAATTCTTTGACATATTACTTTGTTTTAGTAACGCAAAAATTACTTTTCCTAGTAATTAGTTACTTTTATAATAGAGTAATTGAGTTACTAACTCAATTACTTTTTTAAGAAGTAATTTGTAATTGTAATTAGTTACTTTTTCAAAGTAATTTGCCCATCACTGCTGATGACAGACATTTACAGATCTCAGTACGCATTTTTTTTTACACACACACAAATGTGAATACAGACACACAAATCTTATCACAAACACACAAATGTGAATACAGACACACAGATTTGTTTACACACACACACATGTGAATACAGACAGACACATCTTATTACGCACACACAAATGTGAATACACACAAATGTGAATACACACAAATCTTATTACACACACACAGATTGAGATACGCACACACAAATAATATTGTCTCAATAATACCCCCATAGATCTGCACTTCGGCGTAAACCCTGTGTGTGTGTGTGTGTGTGTGTGTGTGTGTGTGTGTGTGTGTGTGTGTGTGTGTGTGTGTGTGTGTGTGTGTGCGCGCGTGTGTGTTTTTGTGTACGTGTTGGGGACATGAGAGAAAAGTGGTAGACAGAGGAGAGAGAGAGAGAGAGAAATCCGTGTATCATTCGTTCTTTACATATTCAATTGAGAATCCAAAATCGGAAAATGAAAAAACAATTTGTTATTTCGTTATTTGTTTATGAATCTGATACCAAAAAACAAATAACGGTTTGTTTTTCGTACTTTCGATTTTATGTTCAGATCAAAAATAGGAAATTAAAAAACGGGGCCACGGGCCGAACTTGATTTTGATATTTAATTTCTCCGATTTGTGTGAGCAGGAAGTCTTAGATTTATATTGACTTATATTGATCCAATCACAGCACTCTCCATCTCTTTGTCCGATACATGTCTTTTTCACTTATGGTCGTGTTGAACACAGAATCTTCCAACACTCATTTCAGAGCATCGCTGGAGGCCCATCTGCTGCAGTATGGTGGAAATCTCTGCATGCGTCTTGCCAGTTTCAAATAAGTCTTTAATTAACGTATGGTTCCAGTGCAGCCATGGCGTCGATACCAAATTACTCCAAATAATACTGATTAATTGACTTACAATCACTGCATGATTCTGTTTTTTTCAGGCTTTCTTTCACACTTAACTGTTGACGAATTTGCTGCAAGCTTATCAAGTGCAACACACAAAGAAGTCAATAACTTCCTGGTCACACAAATCGGAGAAATTAAATGAAATTAAATGATACACATCAAAATCAAGTTCGGCCCGTGGGCCCGTTTTTTAATTTCCTATTTTTGATCTGAGCATAAAATCGAAAGTACGAAAAACAAACCGTTATTTGATTTTTGGTATCAGATTCATAAACGAATAACGAAATAACAAATTGTTTTTTCATTTTCCGATTTTGGATTCTCAATTGAATATGTAAAGAACGAATGATACACGGATTGAGAGAGATCCTATTCCCTATTTCCGATAATAAGCACATCAATGAGAATCAGAAAACGACTCGTTTTTCGTTTTCCGGTTCAGAATCGGAAAATGAAAAACGAAAATAGACTCGTTTCTCGTTTTCCGTTTTCCGATTCCAAAACGAAAAACGGAAAACGGGTCCGTTTCCCTATTTTGGATTTCCCATCTCAGAACGGAAATCGAATGGCCGCGACGTACACGGACCGTCCTGGTCTTGATAAGACCAAATGGCTGCCCGAAAGGCGTGGCCAATATGGCCGCGAGTGAGAGGACTTGCCTAGAAGGACTTTGATCATAAACGCAAGCACCGGCGGCGTGGAGACCCGCAGCGGCGGCGGCGGCTATTCAACGCGTCGACGGTATCATTCAATCTCTGGGGGTCGAAGCGCGTGTGTGTGACTCACGTTGTCCTCTCGCAGCTTATCCACGGTGATCTTGGCCTCCATGAGGTGGTTGTTGAGGACGATGATCTCCCGGCTCAGCGCCCTCTTCTCCTCGTCGTGGTGCTGGGTCTTCAGACGCGGCAACCGGAAATGAAGCGAAAATCGGAGCATTGGAACAAAACAGCGATAACATAAGGACAACAACAACCCTCCTCAGGATGAGAGGAGGGGGATACGAGGAGAGGAAGAGATGAAACGGGTTGAGATAAAGGAACGGAGAAAAAGAAAAAAAAAGATGAGGAAAAGGATAGGGAGGAATCGGGCGGAGGGGGGGGGGCAGCGGCGGTGGAGAGATGATGGAGAGGAGCTGGCAGAGAGGAGAGGAAGGGGGTATTAAGTCACTATCAGTGTGAGGCCTCTGCCAGCAGCAGGTCTTAATTAAAAGAAGATTACCCTTGCCAGAGCTCATATCGAATCAATTACTCTGGGAAGAGGGTAGGGGAAAAAGGAAATAGAGGCAATGTGTGTGTGTTTGTGTGACACAAAAAAAAAAAAGACGGATGACAAAAAAAAGACAATCATTTTGTTTACAGTGATGGCTGAAAGAAAAAATCTAAATCTGATTTTTGCATTACCGGCCCTGGTTCTTCTTTGCATTGTATACCCGCGTGTGTATACCTCTCTTATACCATTTTTCTTAGAAACACACACACACACACACCACCCGCACTGCATATATGTACATTCATTTTTAATAATGTTTGTCTACTGTCGGGAATAATCGTACATTAGTGGACTCAAACACACTCAAAAGTCATCGACAGTATTACGCCTGCTGACGGGTTCAAAGCGCGGCGCCCTCTGTCCCCCTCTTTATGCGTTAATCTCTAAATGGCTGTGATTATTTTGAAACGCAGGCAGTGGCGAGCGCCAATCTAATAGGTGGCAATTAATGTCAGCGCAAGCAAAATGCATTGATATTCAAATCCACTTGGGTTAGGGTCTCATTAGTCGGCTGTTGAGGCATTCACCTCGCTGGCACCCTTCCTCCCGCTTTCCCTCCTTCCCTCGTCTTCGGTTCATTATGCTTAAGCTTGTTTCTCCTCGCCAAGCCCAAAGTTGTTATGGCAACTTTATAAAGCGTGCTCGTTGCTCGACTAACTGCGGCGGTTGATTCACGAGTAACCGGGTTCGGGTGTGTGTTTAGAGGGTGATTTGTCGGAATGAAGACGTTTAATTTCGCAGGGATATGCGTGAAATATAAATAGATGTGGCAGCAAGAAAGGGGGGGCGTGTATTTCACTGTAATGGCTATGGAAGTCTCCATTCATCAATAAGTGATGATATCCAAACTCAAACTCTGGGCGCAATGTTGTCAATCTAATTGAATTATACATAGTTATAAATGAAAATGCATTTCCTTTTACTGGCCACCTGAATATAATGCTGAACATGAAGCCTGCAGGGTTCCCAAGTTGCAAAAACTCATTTCCGGGAGCTTCCGAGGGGGGGGGGGGGTGTTCGCGATTGTCGGCGGGTGGGCGGGGGGTGCGCGCGATCGCAACACACCCCGGACCGACGACCGACGGTGGGGGGGGGGGGGGGATATGATTTGCTTGCATCAGGGAGACGCTATTAATTTGCGGGAGACTCCCGGAACTTCGGGAGACATGGGATGTCTGAAAATGTTTTATTTCTCAAAGGAGCACAGTGTTTTTTGGTCTGGACCGGATCATATTTAGCACCGTAAGCTACTGTTATGACTCGCTGGCAGGTCCGGATAAACAGAGATCATGCTGATGTCCCACGGTGTTAGCATCACCGGCATGTTTACTAAGCATTTTATCTTCGTCCTCCGCGTTTGTTAGTACACCTCCAGAAGGAGACATCGTGTGAACAATCTCGTCGGGCATTTCATGCACTTTTATCGTAAGTAGGGCAGTTCTGATTCATGCCTGTTTTAAGGTTTGATTGAATGGCAGCGCGTATCTCAGGATCTTATCTCAGTGTCTTACATAAGCTTTGCTTTACTTCCACCACAGGTGTCTAATAAGCAACACAATCTCGGCGCACAGCTTTCATGGTTCAGTAGTGTTATTCATTATCTTAGATTCTTATATTATTCTATTTGCTGGAAATAAATATCAAAGACCACATTTTCCCTGGCCCACTCGAAGACACGGGGGTTTCTTTACACATTTAGACTCTGGCAGGGGAGTTTTTTTCTTTTTCTGAAATCTAAGAAATATACTATCTAGTACCACTGAAACCAAGCCGGTCTACTCTTTAAAGCAGCAATGATAATTAGCTTTTAATAATTTCACGTTGTAAAGTTGCCCGGCAACGCACACATTGTTTTTGATTGAGATTATTATCAAAGTCTTTTATCTGTCTTTTATTAGACCCCCGTTGGAGGCTACATTGCAACGGCTGTTGTGAGACTTACCACCTGACAAGCTATAACCTTCAAACATTTAACCGTTTTCAGAGTGATCTCACACGGAGGTATGTACATAATTAGATGCCAAATTGATCCCACTCATCTCCAGCAAGGAAGAGCCAGACGCGGGACGGCTCTCGATAGGGCTATTACCGCGAACATGATCCGGTGGCGTCTTCCTGCGAGGAGGAGAGAGCACGTTTTAATTACGCCGCCGTGACCGGAGCGGCATGACTCATACGCTCGCTGATCCTCGACCATCTCTCTCTCTCTCTCGGTGTTAGGTGCCCGGGCTGTTATCGGGACAACTGTTATCAGTTGGTGCTGCGACACGCATTAGCGAAGAAGGAGAAGCGGCGAGGAGAGAAATTAATATGCAAAGCTTTTATCTTCCGCCCATCTTGAGCGTGGACGGATTCAGCGGCGGAGCGACGCGCCTCGTACCGCCGCACTGTCACCCGTCACACAACACACTACTAGGCAGTGCCAGCTTGGGCTATTCCTACCATAATGTATTATTCATAGTCTATTCCACCATTATTTATAGTTTATACTAATTGGAATTTTTGGGTTAATTGGTGTGCAACTCGCATGCCTCGGTTGTGTTTGCTGTGGCTTGCATTAGGGCCTGCGTCTCATCCATGCATTTCCTTTAGCGATTAGTGTATATTGTATTGAATTGTGCATGAGGTATTAGATTAGAAAATTGAGCAAATGCTTTAATCCAGTCTTAATGCCGCTATTTATTGATTGTTTTCATGTTTTCAATCACTTTTCAACATAATGCATTTATCAATGGATTAACGTAATCATTTGCAATGTAATTTAATGAATTACTTTATAACCATTTGCGTTGGGTCTCTATGTACATCAGAAATGGTATTTGAAGAGAAGTTTAAGACCTCTCTTCCTTTACACCTTAAAATATATATATTATATATATATATATCCTCGCTGTAAGATGGTGAATTAACACACACTTATAATTTGCCAAGACTTTCTTTTGTTACTCTTACTGCTGTTGTTCCTGTTCTATTATTGATTTATATCTTATTCTCTGATTAGGTATTATTAGGTGTGAGATGCAAAACAATTAACGCTTAAAAGTTCTTGATTAAATTATGTATAGTGCGTGTTGCAGGCAAACCAAAAACACTATACAGTAGGTTAATCAATGATGTTAATTATTGAATCTTAGATTAAAACAAGCTGTGCGTTGTCAGTCTAAAACATCCATAACATCAATATATAATGTTTGAGCGAGGTGACTTTAGTCTAATTACTAAGTTCCACCATCTTGTATAAGAAAACATATATGCATAAATATGCATTTTTACTTTATTGAACTAATTGTGTGGCTCCTTGCAGCATTTGTGCAAATGCTTATATAAGTACAGTTGACCTAGTATGCGCATACAACAGTTGCATTTTCAGGACCATGGACAGCGACATTTATCTTGGGACAGAGGCTGTGGAGTTGTGTGCAATGTTTTCTTGTACACCACATAGAAAAATGAAAAATGAAACCAAGTGATTGTTTACTGAAAGGACACTTTACCACGCTCATACTTTTACTTCAATCTTTTCGGTCAATAAATATCGGTCGGCTTATAAATACACTGACTAAAAGCTCATAGAAAACAAATACACATATATAATAACAAAGACAACAGCAATTGTTTGCTTCAAATATTTGAATCCAGGCAGAGGTATGCTGAGGTCTGAATCCATCTGTATATTAAGTGTAAGCTGTGTATAGCTGGATATAATCTCACTGGGTAATGTCCTATAACTGACTCTCCCCTCTCATTCCAATGATTTTGCCGGTTAAAACCTTAACCTTTAATTACACCAGTGTTTGATTGGTGGGTGTCTTTGTCTCGGCGCTTGCCTGGCCCGTCGTCTACAAAAGAAGCCCATTTAAAATGCCACTGCATGTGAGGACATCAAAGACAATGGAAATGTGTTTCCTTGGAGGCGTCTATACTGTACACTTCTGAAGGCGCTACTCTATAGTTTCCTTCCAGATGGACGATTCCTTTGAAAAGACGACCGTTTTTAACATTTCAACATGACAAGTTTACTGTGTGTGTGTGTGTGTGTGTGTGTGTGTGTGCATCTGTGTGAGACTAAGCTACGAGCGCTCTAATAGGCTACAAGGGAGCGTACACAAATGTAAATGGTCTTTTTAGATAAACTATCAAATTATCTCATTTATCACTTTTTCGTGTGCACACATCTACATACAAAAAAAAAAATCCTCCATGGAAATTCTGAAACGTCGCCTGCTGCTCGCCTTAATAATAATTTCACACATCGTCATTACGCAGTCATCACACATTAGCAGCCTCGCCGCTACACAGCCGACAAGCCCTTAAACATCAACATTTAATGAGACTCTGATCCAGTTCAATCCGGATCAATCAGGTTGCTCCCTTCTGCTATGCATAACTCTGGCTTCACTGATAGCTCATATTGGCCAGGGGACCGGGGTCCCCCACATGAGGGGTTTTTAATCGGTTTTGGTTGGGTGGGGTGGGGTGGGGAGGGGGGGAACCTCCTAGACCCCGCGACCCGATTGGCCGGTCGCGGCGGAGTTGGACGTAACGGCGGCTCCCTGTAATAGTTTTCTAACGAGGTGGCGTGGCAGGTGAGACCAATCACTTTGGACATCGATTGCGCTCGCCGTCTTTGATCATGTAATTGCTTGGAGAGAGAGAGAGAGGGCGAGGTGAAAGGCGCTCTGCGGCGCGACAAGCATGTTGGAATCGATCGGCCGAGATTTTGTTTGATTCCTGAGGGAGAGGGAGAGCGAGAGGGAGAGGGCTGTGTGATGTGGAGAGATGGAGAGAGAGAGAGAGAGAGAGAGAGAGAGAGAGAGAGAGAGATGAAGAGAGAGGGAGAGAGAGAGAGATAGAGAGAGGGAGAGGGCTGTGTGATGTGGAGCATTGGAGAAAGAGAGAGAGAGAGAGAGAGAGTGGTAAGAATTAGAATGAGAGAGGACAGATAAAATGGTGAGGAAGAACGGGAGGGAGCCGTTGCATTTGACATCCTCTGTTGATATTAATTTGTTAATGAATGTGTTTTTAGAGGAGTGTGTCTCATTTGTTTACCATTATCTTGTCTCTCGAATTGGTCTCTTAGACTCCAAACTGTTGAAACTGCAATTAAACTCCTTTTCTCCAGCAGCAGATGTTTTTCTCTGCAGGCATCCAACCACTTATCAGGACTGTGTTTGATTAGTGTGTGTGTGTGTGTGTGTGTGTGTGTGCGTGTGTGTGTGTGTGCGCATCTGTCTACAAGCATGTAGCTCGTTTTTTACTTTGCTTTTACATCATCAAATCATTAAATATCCTAAATATACATAACGATATATAAAATTGGGTAAATGAGCTATTTGTTTGTTTCTCAGAGTGATACTGGAGAGAGCTCCTCGTAAAAGCAAAAAAACAACAACAACAACAACAAAAACGCAACCCAACCCTGACTGGTTTCCACGAGTCTCTGCAAAACATTAAAAAAAAAAAAGAATATATTAACAGAATCACTTCAAGCTATTTCAAGGCGACGTGTTTATCCCTATGCACGCTTTTATGTGCGCAGTTGTGCTCATCCATGTGTGTTCACAGAGCCCAGCATCCCCCCCCCCCTCCCCCACCCCCCCCCCCCACAACCGTAGCCCACTTTCAGACACAGCAAGACTAGGGCACTTCCTTCCTGTTGATGGTCAGTCACCAATCCGCAACCATTCTCCTTACGAGTAAAGCAACACCGCTCTTCTCCTCAGGAGGAGGAGAGGGTGGGGAGTAGGGCTGCAACTCACGATTATTTTCATTTTTGATTAATTTTAACGATAATTGTGACTAATCGCTGCAGCGCTAGCGGGGGAGATAGTGGTAGGTGTCAAGAGTAAGGAAGTAGTAGCAGTAGTGTGAAGGGGGTGTGGGTGTGGGGTGTGGCGGGGGGGGGGGGGGGGGGGGGGGGGGGTGGATACAGGAAGTAAGACAGGGAGTAAGAAAGGGAGCAAGGAGTGATGATGAGGCCTGTGTGATGGCAGCAGCAATGATGCAATACCGTGTAACTGCAGTCAGCCAGGAGAAGAAAAAAAAAACGGAGAAACGTCCGTAAAGGGAACTGACAAATGTTGGCAGCATGATTCAATTGACATAAATTACATCAATCGTCTGAGCAGTGGCTCCAAATCGCCCCCCCCCACCCCCCCCACCCCCCGCCGTCTGAAATGGTTGTTAAAAAAAAAAAAAGATGTGGCATCGGTTTCATCATCATCTATTCACACCAACAAACATGCATCGACAACATACGATGGTAAAAGTTATTTCTTCCGTGGATCTGCTGGAAATGTATGGGAGAAAGTATTGTTTGTTAAATGTTGGATTTTTAGGATTGCTATATTTATTGATTTATATGAGTTTACGTTTTTTCTAATCTTTTTTTCGTTGTAGAAGAACGAACGACGAAATGTGTGTGTGTGTGTCTTTGCACTCTCTGTCTCTGACCCGTCGCTAGCCGCGGCACCAGGAGTGGTGGGCAGCCGCAGTGCGGTCACTGCCGGTGCCTTGCTCAAGGGCACAGGCAGGAGTATTAACCTCACACGTATGTCCTGGGAGTATTAACCTCACACGTATGTCTTTATGGTGTGGCAGGACGGGACATACCACCTGAGATCTCTAGCGTCTCCCGCTGAAGGGACCCGAGGTTGGGAAGGTCATTCCTAAGTCCTTCCAAGCGTGCCAAAGCCTAGCGGTGCGGCGCGTTCCTAAACTTTTTCCTACTTCCTCCTTCCTGTCGCTCGTTCACTACACCCTCAGGGAGACGAGCAGCAGCGGTAAGTGGTGTAGCGGCAGGAAAGGAGCAGTGTGGAAACGAGACAGCTGAGTTGCTTCGGCGTCATTACAGGTCATTTTGACTGTTGACTGACTGATCTGGGCCAAACACAACTTTCCGTGTGGGATATTACTGATGAATACTCAAACCGAAGTTGCTACGACGGCCACTTAAGGCTGCTTTTCTAGCTGACTATGGGGGAAGCAATGGCAAGCAGAATTGCTGTAGAACCGAGCCTGACATCATCACATTGCAAATGCTCATCAGTGTGGAACCTCTCAGTTCATTTTCGATTTCCAAGGGCGCGGACCGAGATGCCTCTGGATGCAGTTGGATAGACCGACAACCGACAAGAGCAACGAAACTCACGGCGTGAATGAAACTTTTACCGAATCCTGTCGGAAATACGTCAAACACATCGACTATCAACAAAAGTTTCACGTGCAGTTGTTTGTTCTTCTTTCAGAGAAAATATACCGTCCAGTTTGTTATATACCGGATTAGCGGATTCAACAGAACTTTCCACATCGGCGGCCGCCATCTTTGTTGTTTCTTCTGTACGGTCATCGTATCAGACCCGTCCCTGTTAGATTAACGCTTGTGAATGGCCAGGTTGGCTGGAAATCTGTCGGGAGGGTTGGCAGACGTATCCGCCGGAGCAACTAAAACATGAGCTTGCGTGAGTCGTCTGGTTCACAGGCTACACAGAGCCGACTGTTGAGACGCACCCGAGGAGTGAGCCGTTGCTCCTCCGCAGATGTGTTGAGTAACGCCGCATCGAGGAGTCCGCTTTGAAAGAGAAGACGGGTTTAAAGGAGGTTTCTCTTACCGTCCTGTGCATCTTGTCCTCCAAATCCTGGTTGATTCTCTGAAGAGCTGCATAGCTACTCTGGATCCTGAGAGGTGGAAAGCAACAACAGACACACAGCAACGTTCAATGCTGAATCGTAACAATCAAAGCAGTAGATAAATAGATATAGATATAGATATAGATATAGATATGGATAGATAGATACATACATTCATACATACATACACACATACATACATACATACATACATACACACATACGCACATACGCACATATCCAGACAGACTACAAGCTACTTTTTCAATAACATACGTCCATTATTATTTTTTACAATACAAATTTAATAAAGAGGGTGACATCATCTCCATATGTATTTAAGTGGTTCCCACTACTGGTGTTTAATGCTCCATTCTTCCTCTCTTTACCGCCCCCCTCACCTCTCTTTAATGTCCCCCCTCCCTTGGTCTTATCTAAACCTTGCACCCTGTAACATTCCCGGTAAGCGGTGCTCCAGAAACGCATTACTGGCCTCAATGGAAAGAGCTGTTGCTGCACTTCCCGTTTCCTCCCTTTTCTCCCATTTGCTAAGTTATTGCATAGCTTTACAGGTATTCTGAGCTTCTTGGCTTTCAGCGTTATCTGCCTCCTCAGGCCTCCCAGTCGGGGATAAGACGTGACGTTAATGGGGAGTATTAACTAGACTCGCTATGGAGACCGTAAAATAAAGACCATTAACGGAACAAGAGCTGTAGCCGCCGTGGTTGAAAAGGAAACTCTATCTGTCGCTCCGTTACATGTAAATCCACCGCTAACGCACTTTGGGAATGTAAAGCGGCCGCGCGCACACGCGCACGCGCACCCCCACACAAACTGAAGCTCACACACAGGCACACATGCACACACACACACACACACACAAACTAATGCTCTCACACACTGACACACGCACACACACACACAGACACACCAAACACTCCAACACACACACAAACTAAAGCTCTCACACACAGACACACACACACCAAACACTCCAACACACACACTCCAACACACACACAAACTAAAGCTCTCACACACAGACACACACACACAGACACCAAACACTCCAACACACACACTCCAACACACACAGAAGCCAAAGCTCTCTCACACAGATGCACACACACACACACACACACACACACACCAAACACTCCAACACACACAGAAACTAAAGCTCTCACACACAGACACACACACACACATACACACAGACACGCACACACACACCTCCGTAATTTATCGGTGAACTTGTCCAGCTCCTCCTGCGCGCGACGCAGCTCCGTCTCCAGGTACTGGCGGGTGGAGTCAAACTCCATCTCCACCATCTCTAGCTTGTGAGTGGTGAAGGACAGTCGCTTCCGCAGGTCTTCCTTGTGGTCGTGGACAGAGCTGAACACGCAGCAGACAGAGAGAGAGAGAGATTAAGAGAGAGAGAGACCCGCATTTATAACAAAGAAAGAGAGAGAGACCAGCATTAACAACAGAGAGAGAGAGAGAGAGAGAGCAGCATTTATAAGAGGCAGAGAGACCAGCATTTAAGAACAGAGAGAGCGAGAGACCAGCATTTATAATAGAGAGAGAGAGAGTCAGAGAGAGAGAGAGAAAGAGAGCATACTTGCCAACCTTCCCGATTTTCCAGAGAGAGAAAATCTGAGTAACGGGGATTGTCTGTAATAGTTGGATACGAAGTTACTAACCAATCATAACGCAACGCGACGAGGCGGGGATTGTTGTCTGTGGGCTAATTGTTAATAGGTTTGATGAAGTTTACTAATCCAATCAACGCAACGAGACGCCTGCGTGTTGTGATTAGCCATTCGTCAGGCGGCACTCTGTCAGGTGTAAATGCTGCTAGTGATAACATAACATACTTCAGCAGCGACGCAGGAATAATTTGTATTTAAAGTAATGAACTTTTTTTTTGGGGGACTGATTTTCTGCCTGCTTCTCATTCTGTGATTCACACCCTTAAACATTCACTAGAATGCAGGACACGATGAAGGCTGTGAAACTGACTCTTCTTTTTGTGGGGGGGTGGGGGGGGGGGGGGGGGGGGGGGGGGAGCCACCCCGTACCCCCTGTGGTGGTTTTGGAAAAAAAACCTCCCTATTTCTGAGAGCTCAAGGTTGGTAAGTACGAGAGAGAGAGAGAGAGAGAGAGAGAGAGAGAGAGAGAGACAGAGAGACCAGCATTTAAGAAAAAGAGAGAGACAGAGAGAGAAAGACCAGCATTTAAGAAACAGAGAGAGAGAGAGAGAGTGAGAGAGAGAGAGACCAGCATTTAAGAAACACAGAGAGAGGGAGAGAGAGAGAGAGAGAGAGAGAGAGAGAGAGAGAGAGAGAGAGAGAGAGAGAGAGAGAGAGTGAGAGAGAGAGAGAGACCAGCATTTAAGAAACAGAGAGAGAGAGACCAGCATTTAAGAAACAGAGAGAGAGAGAGAGAGAGAGAGAGTGAGAGAGAGAGAGACCAGCATTTAAGAAACAGAGAGAGAGAGAAAGAGAGAGTGAGAGAGAGAGAGTGAGAGAGAGAGAGACCAGCATTTAAGAAACACAGAGAGAGAGGGAGAGAGAGAGAGAGAGACCAGCATTTAAGAAACAGAGAGAGAGACCAGCATTTAAGAAACAGAGAGAGAGAGAGACCAGCATTTAAGAAACAGAGAGAGAGAGAGAGAGAGAGAGAGAGAGAGAGAGAGAGAGACCAGCATTTAAGAAACACAGAGAGAGAGAGAGAGACACCAGCATCTAAGAAACACAGAGAGAGAGAGCGAGAGAGAGAGAGAGACAGAGAGAGAGAGAGAGATATTTAACATAGCCATGTTAATCAGAGAGGGGCCGAGCTGAGAGGAGAGCAGAGGAAGGTAGAGTGAGATAGCGGCACAGTGAGAGCGAGAGAGAGAAAAGCGGGAGGCGGGAGGGAGGGAGGGAGGAATATGAAGGGAGTTTGAGACAGTATTTGGCCATGGTGATTTATGGATGTGTTTTGTGTATGTGTGCGAGTGGCCGTGCGCATGAACCGGCGTATGTTTCTCGGTTTGTGTATGTGTGCCACTGCAAGTGTGTGTGTGTTTTTGTGCACACGTGCGTCAGTGTGCATGCATCTGTGTGTGTGTGCGTGCTGCAGCTGCGCGTGTGCAGCAGTGTGTCTTTTTTTCCACACGCGCACCCTTGTGAGAAAAAAGGGTGTGCGCCACTGCAGCTGCGGGGCGACGGAGTAGCGGGTGTGTGCAGCTCTGTACGGTGAGACTGAGGAAGGTCTTGTCGCAGGCTTGGGAAGCGCGAGGCGGCCGGTCCGATGTGGAGGAGGATAAGATAGATGAACAAGGAATACTAATGATTTCCCATTGACAAGCGGGACACCAGACCTGGGACAGGAGGCTGGTGGTGGTGGTGAAGCACACCACCACCACCACCACCACCACCACCGCCGCCTCCACTCTATACTGGGGGGATCCCTATGGGCTCAGCAAGAGGAAGTCTCCACAGCAAGGCCATTAAAAACAGTGTGATTGGCATTCTTTATTAAGTTGTTGCAAACTGTGTTATCTCATGGAGAAGTGTGTGTGCCTCTGCGACGTGCGCGTGATGCGTGTGTTTTATATGCACACGTGTGTGTCATCCATTAAGACAAGACAAAAGGAGCGAGAACAAGAGCGCCCTTGCATCCATGCTCTCTTTCTTTTCTCTTGTTATCTCCTTTTTTCCTCCTCCTCCTCCTCCTCCTTTAGCAACGCACATCGCTCCTCCAGCGCTGGGGCCATGCGCGCGAGATGAGCCCACGTGAGCGTGAAAACACGCGTTGACAGGGCGGGCGGCGAGAAGATGAGGTAATAACCGGCCGGGGATGGGTAGCGACAGCACAACGCACGAGCGCTCGCAGGGTGTTAGCGTTTGGCCAGATTGATGGATACTTGGCTCTCCGAGCGCTGCCAGTGTTTGGTGGCTGCCAAAATGCCAGGCAGCGGCGGCGGCGGCGGCGGCGGCGCGTGTGTCACTAAATCCACATCAGCCCCGTAGCCCATCATCCCCATCAATTAGGAACTGAGAAGTCTACAAAACCCCCCCACCCCCCCCCAAAAAAAAGACAGCGCTGTGCTCAGAAAGACGGATTGGACCACGTGCTGGGAAAAACAAAATGGTTATCCGCACGGCTAACGCGCCTCAGATCGCATCCTCTATGTTCTTATTTGTACCATTTTCTCGCAAAATCGAAAACAGACAAAGACGATGCAGTTTGTGTGCAGGTATGCTGTAAAAAACTATGGTTTTCCGATGCTTTTATTTTTGTGTGGATGACAGCTTTGGATAGACACACGCTGAGATTTAGTAAAGAAACGTTTCACAAATATTTGAAAACAAAGGTTTTTTTTCCGAATATGCGCTCTCAAATTTGAAACAAATACGCAATTAAGAAGAGCGAATTTGGGAAATAATGGGCCTGTTCACGAACAAACAAATAACTGCCCAATGAACAAACAAACAAACAAACGAACCAATGAAAGACACCACCTGGTCATTGTGAAACCTCGAGCAGGAGATACTTCAAACTGCGTGGCATGGTGCCAGACTACCGCGTGCGTGAGAGAACAACGCTCAAGGCTTTTGCGGTCGGTAATGCCAGTTTAATTAGGTCTGAGCACGGAGCCATTGATTTTCCTGGATGTTTTGTTGGCATCCAAATATGTAAGAAATGAGCCTGAGAAATGAGCCGCAAAGTGTTGCAATGCAAAAAAAAAAACAACCCTACTTGAATGCAAAGTAGTGTCGAAGCCATTTTGACGCTTTGCGCTGTCGATCGGATGAAAATCTAACTGACTGACGACGGGACGCCGCGGGATCTCGTTAATGACGCCCGGTAACTATGGCGATGACCGATCCCCGAACGACGGCGCCGCCAGATGACATGGAAGCCCCCAATGGAGAGACACACAAACGATGTGCGATGGTGGCGAAGGTGACGGCGAGCGGCCGCTCCTCCTCTTCATCTTACCTTCTCTTCTGATGTTTGCATCCATTTCTCTGGCTTTTGAGGGCGGTTTTACCAATGTATATCTTTTTCATATTTTTGCCTCTGCCTTGGCTTTCATCTGTGTGTAACAGCCGCTGTTGACTTGGCCGCTGCCGCCGTCGCCGCCGCCGCCGCCGCCGCCGCCGGTGGGGGGAGCGCCGTTCGAGCCAAGTTTGAACCCGAGCCACAAAGCAACACTGAGAGCTCTAAGGCGAGCCGGGGGACACTGGTCGGGGCTGGCTATCTGTGATGACCCTGGCGAGAAAGAGCAGGGGAAAAAACAACACAGCTTTCAAGTCCTTCAATTCAGAAAATGGCACATTTTGCTCCGTGGACTCAAGCCAACGTCAGTTCCATCCATCACATCCACATCCATAGAGTCAATTTGGCCAAAGTGAAACGGCCAAGGATGGACTGTTTCAAGTTTTCCCTTGTTCTGTGAATGAATTGCCCAAGACATGACTCTTGGGTTTTATGCTGATTTTTCTTTTTCTCTTATTCCAAGTCAAGATCATTCACGGATAATTTCACTTCTACACCACGTCAAAGTGGTGCAGAAGTGACACCAATTATAGTAGTGGTAGCAATGTTCTCTAATAACCACGCCGAGATGAAGTCCATATAAAGACCACCATCGTCTTCTCTACCAGCCCTCAAACCATGGCCTCTATGGGACAAAGAGAGGGAGAGACAGGCGAGAGAGAGAGAGAGAGAGAGAGAGAGAGAGAGACAGAGAGACAGAGAGACAGAGAGACAGACAGAGACAGAGACAGAGAGAGAGGCAGACAGACAGACAGAGAGAGACAGAAAGAGACAGAGAGAGAGAGACAGAGAGAGACAGAGAGACAGATAGAGAGAGACAGACAGAGAGAGAGAGAGAGAGAGAGAGAGAGAGAGAGAGCAGTTCGACAGCAACGCGCAAACGAGTGTTGTTGTCTGCGTCCGTAACGGCACCGCTACTTGTTATTTCCAGATCTCTCGCTCAACACTGGCAGAACGGAAAAACAATGGAGCCAATGACCATAGAAACGTCGCTAATGTGGTTGCTATGGTTGTTTTCTTATCTGCCAGTCACAGGGGGGAGTAAAGAGAAAGTTGGAGAGGGCTGCTAAATTGCCGGGGATGGTGGTCACCCTAAACACAACCATACATGCACACACACACACGCGTGCACGCACACACACACACACACACACACACACACACAATGTGTGTTGAACCGTTACAGTATCTGCATCCAATTTGGCCCAAAGAGAGGATAAACAGCAGGTCTCGGTTCTTCAGGTACCGTCTTAGGAACACAGTAGGAGACAGCACTGTATGGCTCACAAACTCATAGGATTAAAATGTGTATATATCTTCAGCGCCCGTCGCCGTCGTCACGCAACTTCTGGCGAGGAAACACGCGATGAAAACAAAACGAAAACCGTCTTCCCTTCATCGAGCCTTTCCACTGTAATTACAGCGTGATTACGAGGAGGCCCCCGCCGCGTCACATGGGGTGGGGGGGGGGGGGGGGAGGATATGAACGCCGCGCCCAGTGTGACTCTTCTGTGCCAGACGCTCCTCCAGCATGCGGTAAAGCCCGCCTGACATTCTCCCGCTCTCTCTCTTTGCCGACATGTGACCCGCCAAGCACATGTTTGTGGTCTAATTCCAGACAAATGGAATAATTAATGTGGCTCTAGCCGTAGTAAAGGTCGCCGCCAGGTAATATCCATCTTTGATCTGCCAGAGGAGCGACGGTGTCACTGCAAGGGGGGGGGGGGGGGGGGGATTTAGTAGCTGTGGGCCACAGGGAGGGAAATAAGACACCGTCTGGGAGATATACAACACATACGTTGACCAAATGAGGAGATTAAACTTTAATGGCTACAATGTCACCCACCCACCACCACCTGACACAGGCTATTAAGCCCAGAGGAACATGCTCTGTCACCACAGCACGCCGCGCCTCCTCCTCCTCCTCCTCCTCCTCCTCCTCCTCCTCCTCCTCCTCCTCCTCCTCCTCCTCCTCGCCAAGCCTGTTTATCAACGTCTCCAGGCCAATCGCGTATCTCACCGAGTGATTTATCAGGAGGAACTTCATCAAAATCGGTCCCTCTCGCACGGCGGAGGCAGTGTCCCATATTGAGCCATCCATCCGTCCATCCTTCCATGTTTCCATCCATCCGTCCGTCCGTCACCCGCGCCTATCTTTCCATTCAGCTATTCGCCGTATATCCGCCCACCCACACGTCCGTCCGTCCATTCAAACGCACTCTTATCCGTCCATAGATCCAGTCGGCCGTACAGCCATCCGTACCGACAGCCATCCTTAACATACCTGATCCATCTGAACTTAACTTAATCCATCTGCTCATATTCATACGTTCAGGACACCGGCACACCCGGCAGCAGCTTTTTCGATGCTCCGGAGTGACGAGTTTATGGCCATCGTGAAAAAAATATCAAACTTTTCCTCCCTTCGGATACAATGCTTCCAGACTTGAAAGCCGTTTTTTTGTTTTTCAAACCTTCTGATGCAGGAATGCAGAATAAGAAAAAAAAAGACAACAGCCTCCTGTGGATGATTTAGCACCGGCGGCTAGAAAACAGCTCTGTGGATTTAGTCCCCCGGTACAGTAATGAGCATGACTAAACCTGCCAATGTCTTCCGTGTTGCTGAGTTTCTCAGATGTGATTTTTAAGTGAAATAGATCCACCTGTAGGTGAACTTGTTTAAAACAGTACCAACGAGGGGCCTCTCCGGTGGGAGTCTCGTTTGTGATCCCGCCGAGCCGAGCGGTTCCGGGTCTCTACAGTCCACCTGTGGGCATCCTTGCGCGAGATGCATCGCCCCGACCCGCTTCTTAAGGACGTCGATAAACGACCAAACATTCACTGTAAGTCACTTTGGATAAAACGTGTCGGCTAAAAGACTCACTAGTCAAATAGTCAAACCAACCACAAGTCAAACAAGTGCATACACACACAAGACCAGTTCAGGGCCAGGTTGTCTTCTCATTGAATTGACTATGGAGTCTAGCCTCTATAATATACCCTGTCCATAATATCTGTGTGTGTGTGTGTGTGTGTTGCGTGCCGAGGTTGTTCTTGGCACAGCAGGCCTCCCAGGGGGGATGACAGGGCGGTGAGTAATGAATGGTGTTTTACGACTGCTCGTCTCCAGGCTCATCAAGACTCCCTCTATAGCTTCCATCTTGGCTCTTAAGCTCCTTTCCAATCACGGCCATAAAAAGTCACACACACACACACATGGATGATGTGGATATGGTCACGGACAACATCGCCGTGCACACGCGTGCGTTCGTGCGACGTGACGCTTGTGCGTTGGGCCGCGCCGCACGTTGGCTGTGTTTGTGCGTTGTGCACACTGTAGGGCCTTTGTCTGAGCACACGGTGTCGGTATCCAATCAACGCCGCCGGTTTACAGGCAGGTTTAACGCTCGTCTCCCCGGGAGCGGCGCACACCAGGGGCGACACAGCAGCAGCAGCAGGGATCGCCACAGGGATCCTTTTCGCCAATCACGTCCTTTAGTTAAAGAGTGCGGATCGGAAGGGGACAGAGCCGCGCCAGCGTGTAAAAAATGGTCAATTATGCCTCCCATTCCTTCTTCCATTGAATCTTGTCCAATAATCGTTCAACTTTTCCGGTGACATAATTGCCACTTAGTGTTGCTCGTCATTTTCCTGCCGATGATTGCAATCAGAGCGCGAGGAAGAGGGTTAGGAATAGGAAGTGCTGAGAAGTAAAGGAAATTGTGTACTTTAAGGGTAACCTGCCATGACAAAAGCCTGCGGTGTGCGCCTGCTATATGGGACACATGTCGCGTTTATTTTTGCTCATATTCCTTCCTGCTATATCTAATTTATTATGGCATGGTGCTGGCAGTCCACTGCCCTCTGCAGTCTGATTTAATGCTGTGTTGTGTGACACAGTCGGCCATATGTATCGACAGATGTCTGTTTGAGTAGGAGGGCAGGGTGGTGACGTGTCAAAGTATTTGTTTTGGTTGCACATAAGTGCAAGGAAATGTTGCACATTACTGTTGCACATCGCATTGTTTGCAGATGTAATGTGATATTGTGTGATTTCTTGACACATTTATTGAACTATCAACGGGATTATGATAGATTTTTTCTTTTGTTCCTTTGTTTTTAACGGTTTTAAAGAGACAAGAAGTCAATTTTGGTGTATAAATGATATGCAAGCATCTGTTTTTTGTTGTAAAGACTGCTGCAGTACACAATGGAGAATCAATGGATCAGTTGACAGTTGACTCCAAACAGACTGTTACTTTTACTAAGATGTTACATTTATTTGTGTCGGGCAAACATTGTGTATTTAATATTTTACTGATGAAATCATTTAAATCATTAAATGTATTACTATTTCATTTTCACCTACATACAGTTATACACATTCAAATACACGCTACTAAATAAAAAAAACAATAACATAGAGCTCAAGTATAAAAAAACCTTACATATCTTATTGAAACAATTCTTCATCAACTCTAGCTTGGAATAGCACTAATTATGTGCAAAGGTTTCCCCCTCAATATCAGTTCTCTTCATGATTTCTATTTTATAACAGAAAAGACAAAGCCACCATGTTTCACATGCATTCACACCATTTAAACTCACTGGGCGAGTGTGAACAATTTGTATTCCAACATTGTAAGAAAACGTCCACCAATAGAAATACCCGTTGAGACCTTGCTGAGGTTGCCAAGACAACCCAGTCGTGACATATTGTACCTGTACTACTGAGCTCTTGCTGTCCACGCTTGTGGCTCCATAGTGTAAAGCTTGGATGAGGCAAACTAAACATTACATTTGTAAAAGTCCGACCCGTTTTTCATCCTCGTGAGTATCGATGTGCGACCCTTATTCAAATACGACTGCGAAAACGTTGTGTTTTTATATGGACTCAGCGTAAAAAGTGTGACAGATTTGTATAAAATATATATTTTTACATAATGATTATGGATCATGGACTTCAACAGTATTGTAAAACATAGCTCTGTAATAAATACTACACAGTGCCAACAGTGCATCTGTACGGCGGTATTTGATTTATCACAAGCCAAATAATGAAACCATGAACCGGTCAGTATAGTTATGACCATAAAATACAAAGTTTTATAGCCCGATATAAAAGCCAAGGTAATTTATTCCACATTAAACTCGCGCCCCGCTACAGCATGGAGTGCCACAGGCTAGCAGCCCAGTGTGGGACAGCCCAGTGTGGGACAGCCCAGTGTGGGACAGCCCAGTGTGGGACAGCCCAGTGTGGGACAGCCCAGTATGGGGACAGCCCAGCAGGGTCAGCCCAGTATGGGACAGCCCAGTATGGGTCAGCCCAGTATGGGACAGCCCAGTATGGGACAGCCCAGTATGGGACAGCCCAGCAGGGGACAGCCCAGTATGGGACAGCCCAGCAGGGGACAGCCCAGTATGGGATAGCCCAGTGTGGGACAGCCCAGTATGGGACAGCCCAGTATGGGGCAGCCCAGCAGGGGACATCCCAGTATGGGACAGCCCAGTATGGGACAGCCCAGCAGGGGACAGCCCAGTATAGGACAGCCCAGTATGGGACAGCCCAGCAGGGGACAGCCCAGCAGGGGACAGCCCAGCAGGGGACATCCCAGTATAGGACAGCCCAGCAAGGGACAGCCCAGTATGGGACAGCCCAGCAGGGGACAGCCCAGCATGGGACAGCCCAGTGTGGGACAGCCCAGCAGGGGACAGCCCAGTATGGGACAGCCCAGCAAGGGACAACCCAGTATAGGACAGCCCAGTATGGGACAGCCCAACAGGGGACAGCCCAGTATAGGACAGCCCAGTATGGGACAGCCCAGCAGGGGACAGCCGAGTATGGGGACAGCCCAGTATGGGACAGCCCAGTATGGGACGGTATAACAGAGCAGCGTGTCCCAGTGAGCCCAGCCACTGAACCTCAACAAGCGAACTTGTACAGAAAACCTTCCAGGCGCTTATCCTTATCCTAACATCTGTAAATCTACCATGCAGAAAGTTGTCAGGGATTGAAATGCACGAGTTGGGCAATGTGCCTGTGCCTGTGTGTGTGCGTGTGTGCATGCGTGTGTGTGTGTGCGTGTGTGTGTATGCATGCATGTGGACAGCTGCTTATCTAGTTACCCTTTGGGGTGTTAAAGAAGTAGCCTGTGAAGCGGAAATGGGTGCTTTGGTATAGAGACAATCTGTTGAGCCTGTGAATATGCAGCATGTATGTTTGACTGCTTCAATGTATGCTCTGCCTCTGGTGTGTGTGTGTGTGTGTGTGTATTTGTATCTGTATATGTATACGTGTGTGGTATATGTGAATCTATATGCTCATACGAGAGTTATTATGTGTGCTAGCATATCTCTGCGTATGTGTGTCTTTGTTTATGTGCGTGTGTGTGTGTGTGTGTGTCTCTGTTTGTGTGCGTGTGTGTGTGTCTGTGTGTGTGTGTGTGTGTATTTACGCCGTGTTTTCGGCCCCGGCAACGCGTGCCGCCGTCCGCTTAGTCATCAGGTTAGTGCACACATAATGATGTCTGTCGCTACAAGCTATTGTTGACGTGCTGGGAGCTGCCCATGCACCGTGTCAGTACTACACTGATAAATTACCACTCACCGCTCACACCACAGCTCATTCCCAACAGAAATGTTCAATTAATTTGTGTATTTATTAATTTATTTTACCATTGTATTGTTCATGCTCCGGGGGTAACAGTCAAAAGAAACGGGGATGTAATGAAACAAATGAACGGAGGGGGGATCCGGGGACCTGTCCCCCTTTTTCTTTTTGTTTGGCGTTGTCCCTTTGGCGGGGGGCCAAGAGACGTTCTCCAGAGGGCGGCACACAGGTCTCCATCAGCCGGTAACCGACCAAGGCAATGGTCTGGTTAGCCGGCGGTGAGAAGGGGAGGAGGGGTAGCAGTAAGTGACTAGAATATGACTTAATACGACACACACGCACACACACACACACACACACACACACACACACACACACGCACAGAAGCACACACGCTTTGAGGCATATCCCTCAGCAACCCGTCATCGAGATGCTACAGTAGACGATGCTCCAACTAGGAGATAATTGGGATGAAAATGTGTGTGTGTGTGTGTGTGTGTGTGTGTGAGAGTGTGGTAAACTGCTACAGGCTAACCTGGGGGGAGTAGCCGTATAGGATCCACTGAAAGATGCTAGCTAAACCAACAGTGGCTTCACAGTTATAATCCTCCGGGTCCGAGCGGAAATGAATGAGTGGGGTATGTTTTCACACGCACACACACACACACACACACGCACACACACACACACACACACACACACACACACACACACACGCACAACACAAAGCCCTAATGAGGGCAAGCTTGATTAAGTCATAGACAAGTGAAGCACTTTTAGCACCTTTAGAAGTTGCACAGCTTGCTGCGGTGGACTTTTAGTGAACAAAAGCGTCTGGGAAACGGCCCTAACCTAACCTGCTCCAACACTGGTGGAGAATACGTTTAGCAGCGGCGTCTCTGTCCTCCGCCGCGATACGACGGCCCTCCAACACAGAAGAACACAGTTTACGGTTACAGTTTACGCAAAATAAAAGATTGCAAACCCAAGTTAAGCAAAGAAAAACAAAGCTGCAGAATTACGGACAACATTAACTTGGAGAATGTTCACATTTTTAATAATAATGATAATAATGATAATGATAATAACAATAATAAGAATATCTTATCTTTATTTATTCCACATATTCTTTGTATTTATTCATTTAATCATAATATTTAAGGTAAGCTTAATTCCAAATGTTGCTTGAAGTCCAAGTTCAGGCCTTTTGTTGCTGCCTCTATACAGCGTATGGGGACAGCAGTATATATATCAATGGCAAATTGTTTATGTCACCTGGTAAAAAGGTAATCATCATCACAACAACAAAATCAATGCTTTCCTGTGCACTACTACCTGGAGGTTATGACTCAAGTTAGAAGCAATTAACTTCATGGACTTAACGATCAAGATATGCTTTGTTGCATATTTTTCGAGCCGATGAAACGTAATATATGAGGACAGAAATCGTTCCTCACTAATGAAAATAATCAGCGGTCTTTTACTTACTCGGCAAATATAACAATGATCAATGATCTCTCTCTCTCTCTCTCTCTCTCTCTCTCCCTCTCTCTCTCTCTCCCTCTCTCTCTCCCGCCCTATAATGGACTGCTATAGTGGAAGTTTTAAGAGGGCAACTTCTCTTTCATGATACACTTGTTCAGTAATAATTGCCTCTCCATGCTGTCATCTCGCTCAATGATAGCTAATTGAAGGCTGTGGAAATATTCTGCGCCTCATTAATCACAAGTCAATACAATCCAAATGAGCATGATATGATAACTATATTCTCATGGAATACATAAACACACAAATAATCAGAGAGCCCCTTCAGAGGGGAAAATGTAATTTTACCACTCAAAACACACACACACACGCACACACAATCCCAATCACACACACATTCACACACACACTCACGCACACAGGCACTCGGCGGCACGTTATCATTTCCTCCATAGATGTTACCGTGGTGACACATGGTAACCTGTTCCCGTTTCACACACAAAGCATTAAGAGGAACACTTCTGGATGAAACCCACTGGGGCTCCACAATGGGACCCGCCAGCCAAGCCATACAAGTCAAGCCACACATAGGAAGCACTCACACATTGTTGCTGTGTGTGCTCCTGTGTGGCCAGGTATCTAGGCACACTCATCTCTGAAGCAGCAATAGTAAAAAAAAAAAACAGCCAGTCATGCGCTCGCCGCCGCCAATTCTCTGTTGCCTTACCGTTTATGTGCCTTTTGCCTCATTTTCAGCGGATAAGATCGCAATGTTCATGCAGCGCCTGTGCAGCCCCTGTGCATTTAGAAGCAGCCTTCTCCTATTCTGACTGGAGACAGGCTGCTCGGCTGAAAGAGAGGGAGGGAGGGCGCGATGGAGGGAGGGCGGGGAGGGCGGGAGGGAGGGAGGAAGGGAGGGAGGGAGGGGACGGTAGAGTGTGTGAGCTGGGGAGGGGAGGAGAGGGGCCGGGGTGTGGGAGCAAGGAGGAGAGAGCTGAATGAAATGGGAGGAGGCGGTGGAGGGAGAGAAGGAGGAGGGGGGGGACCGAGCTGAAGAGACACAGAGAGAAGGAGGAGAGAGAGAGAGTGCAACAGGAGTAAGAGAGAAAGAGAGAGAGAGAGATATATACAGAGAGAGAGAGATGAGAGGCAGATAATGCTGTAGTGTCAACAGCAGGAGCAGCAGGAAGAAGAAGAAGAAGAAGAAGAAGAAGAAGAAGAAGAAGAAGAAGAAGAAGAAGAAGAAGAAGAAGAAGAAGAAAGGAAAAGTGAGAAGTGTGTCTAACCTGACGTCACGCTCAATCGCTCCGTCTGACTCCTGTTGAACAGAGAAGAAGAGAGGAGAGAGAGAGAAAAAGAGAAGAAGAAGATAAATAGCGATTTATTTATCAAGTAGATTCATTGGAGGACCAGTGGCGGCACCGCATGCTGCTGAGCACCTCTTATTGTGGCGTTTAACAAGATCTGCAAACACATTTATACCCTTTGTCTTTACGAGTCGCGCGCCACTACCATGTGTACACCCCATGTCATTATGGAGAACATTAAGTGCAAGACGAGAGGGAGGAGAGTGGTGAGGAGAATGAGGAGAATGAGGAGAATGAGGAGGAGGAGGAGGAGGAGGAGGAGGAGGAGGAGGAGGAGGAGGAGGAGGGCGGGGGATAACATAGATTAACAGTGTGAAAGAAAAATGCTGTGTGCTGCAAAAAAAATGTGGAGGCAAAAAATGCTATGGGGGTGAGAGACAGACAGCTCTGGATGGAAGGAGCGAGGGAGAGGCATGACATCAGAGAGAGAGAGAGAGAGAGAGAGAGAGTCAAAGAGAGATAAAAGGGGGAAAAAAAGAAAGTTTCCAGATGAAAGTTTCTGGGTTTTTTTTCTTCAGGATAACAAGGGATTTAACTCGTAACTTGCGTTTGTTTGAGCATAGAATAAAACGTTGATGCACCATAACTTCTCCCACCTGTATATTGTATTCATTTGAATGGATAGTGGGGATGTGAGTCGCCTGCAGCATACATTATGCATATTACACGCCGGTAATGCCATTTATAGACCTTGGTGCAGAAAGCAATCACCCAATGCATCCACTAGGCTGGTTGATAGTTTAGAGATGTATGAAAATATAAATGTATCAAAAATCAATTGACAGTTGGGCCGGGGCTTTTAGAAAACAAACACAAATCATCTTTAGGATTTGCATTCATGTGGAACCGGCAACCGGACTTTAAACGATTCATCCCCGCTGTCTATGAGGTGCCAATATATTTCAAGACCATTATAATTCAGGAATATAAAAATGACAAAAGGCAATCATTATTTTCTTTCTGTTTGTTTTTCCCTGCTTCAAGTTAATCTTGTTATGTCTAAAAGGCTGTACGCAGGCAGAATAAAATGCCTGATTTGCCATTCATGTCATTCCACAGACATGCCATGCTTTATGTTTTTTATGCATTAACATGTATACATTATTACAGATACAATGCTTTATGTTTTTTAAGCATTACCATGGATACATTATTACACATACAATATATTGAACTGGCACAGCCCCCATGATTACCATAACCGGTCACTGAGTGCGAACAAACTGCCGTGGGACAAACCTTCCGTCCTTCCTGACATCCTTCCTTCCTTCCTCCCTCGCTTCCTTCCTTCCTAACATCCTTCCGTCCCTCGAGTCAGACACTCATTCATGCATGATACAAACATGATACACACATGGTACACGACATGATTCGCATGTACATATGCGCCTATACACCGTGGTGGTGGTGCATATGGCGTCTAAATGATGGTGTGTGACCACGCAGGTATTCCCTGTGTGTTCAACACATGGCGTCTGTACCGGTGCACCAGTGGATCCTCTGGTGTGGGGAGCGGTGGGTGTTGGGAACAAGCAAGCACTACAGCAGCATGACTCATACTGGGGCTGCTGAATGAGACCGTAATCCCCCCCCCTCTCTCCACCCCTCTATCCCTCAGAGAGAAAGGGAGAGAGACGGACAGAGGGAGAGAGATACAGAGAGAGAGAGACATACAGAGAGAGAGAGAGAGAGAGAGAAAGAGAGAGAGAGAGAGAGAGAGAGAGAGAGAGAGAGAGAGAGAGAGAGAGAGAGAGAGAAAGAGAGAGAGAGAGAGAGAGAGAGAGAGAGAAAGGGCATTCCTGGAATGCAGCAAATTATATGATCTGTTGCCAGATTTTCGACTGGAGGGAAATTATATGGTTGTCTGAGCATAACTATTGAATGGACACTAAATATCTATACATTACAACACATATATTGATGACATAGAGCTTTTATTACCATAGATTCCCATGCTGATGGCAAATGTACATTTCTTTAAATGCCCCCAATGCGCACATTCACCTTTCTAATGCAGCTATATCGTTATATGCTATAATAATACAGCTATATGATTCCATTGTGCCATCATTGAGTATTCCTTTTATTCCTCACTCCCTCACTCCCTTCCTTTCATCCTTCCTTTGTCCCTTCCTCCTCCCTTCCATCCTTGCTCCCTCCCTCTCCCCCTCCCAGCCTACCTTTCCTTCATGCAACACATCCTCTCTGTCAGCTCATTCAACCACAATAACCACATACAAGCCCCTTTTGAAAGTGTTCAACGTTGCCGTACGGCAATTTCTTCCTGCCTTGACATCAAATGCATTCGCTCGACGCATGCACCCGCTTGCAAACAGCGACTCTGGAGCTGCCAGTCGGACTGAATGAATTCAAATGAATGAAAAACCCCATCCAGTTGTGTTCTAGTGTATTGGAGCCGGTCAAGGTTCACCAGCGTTTCTCCACGCAAGAGACAAGCCTGGTTTGTAAGGGACCGGGGTACTCCATTTCAAACCTTAAAATTCAGCACCACACGAAAAAAAAAGAAGAAGGATGGAGTTTGAATTATTAATGTACAAGCTACCTTCACACTGACAGTGTGGGAGAGGAGGGTGGGATGTGATTCAAAAGCATCTTTCTCTTTTACTCCGGGCGATGAGTGGAGTAGTAAATAAGGTTTTATTATTTCATGTCCCCAACATAATTTTATAGCATATGGGAACTCTATTCAGCATATCATTTCTCTGTGTGTATGTTTGTGTATATAAGCACATTTGGGGCTATGAGATGCACATTACTACAACATTAATGAACCACCTAATTGATGAAGTAATTAATCAATTATTTGATGAATACAGTAATGGTAATTCACTAGGTTTATTTAACATCATTCGATGAAAAACAACCAAGAGTAGTTTCTATTCCATGTCTTGAACTCCATGACCATTTCAATATATTTTATATATCATTTATTTTAGATTTAATATTACACTCACGGTGTTGACGGCAGATCTGGGCAGGGAGGTGGACCTGTAGGACATATTGGGAAATCCCTCTGGCCAACGCAAGTCAGGGCCAGGGCTTCTCCTCCCGTTGGAGCCCGTCCGAGGGGAAGGAGCAGGGTCGTGACTGTCACGCATCGCTTTCTTCTGCTTCTCCCTCCCCCTCTCCCTCTCTCCCGGGGCCCCTTTCTCCCTCTGCCACGGCCTCTCGGTCACTTTGTCCGTCCCGCTTTCCTTACGTCTGTCTCTCTCCGAGTGGATTTCCCTCCGCTTCTCTCCAATTTCCTTCCCCTTATTGGTATTATCGGCCTTCCGCCCGCTCTTCTCCCGCAGCGTTTCCCTCCTCGTCTCCCTCTCTTTCTCCTCGCCGTCGCCGCGCTTCGCCGTCACCCTCTCCTGCCTCTCCGTCCCCAGGGCGCCATTAGCCGCCAGTTCATCCAGCCGTCGCACCCTGTCAATATCTGTCTCCAGATACAGCCTGCCCGTGGATGGCTGCGTCTGGATCTTGGTACACAGCGCCAGGTCGCGCTCGGGGTACGAATAGCTCTCCCCTTTCACCTTCCTGGGCACGTCGGCGGGCTCCAGGACCCTGCAGCTGGGTAATGACTTGCTCCAGTGATGGATGGAGCCGGCCAGGTCCCTGGAATCCTCCTCGTGGATCATCTTGAGGTCAGCCGCGGTGGGGCTGCGCCACATACCCGGTGGCGGCAGAGGTTTCGTCGCTCTGGCGGTTGTCGCTGTGGCCGCTGGTGGTGGTGATGGCGGTAGCAGTGGAGGAGGAGTAGATGGAGGCGGTGGTTGCGACGGGGATGGGTACCAATGTCGGAGGGTGGAACCGGGCTGAGGATGGCCTTCTTTGGACTTCAGCACCCTGCATGTCACCTCGTTCAGAAACTGGGAGAACTTGAGCCGGTTCTCGGCCCTCTGATCCCTACTGAGGTTCACGGTCGTCGGGGAAACACTTGGAGTGCTGTTGTTGTTTGACGAGAACATGCTCTTGGTTTTCTTCTTTAACAGGAAGGAGGCGCTCTGGGAAGGGCGGGCGCCTTCAGGTTCGACCGCGGGCCGAGAGACCGAGGTGAGATTCTGGTAAATGCCCTCCAACTCTGACTCTCTCTCAGAGTCGGACATCTGGTCCGCATTGCCGTTTCCCGTGGAGCCCGCATGGACCTGCGGGACTTCGCCGCTCTGCTGCTGGGCGGCTGGGTGGCGCAGAAGGCAGGTGACCCCCGAGCTCCAGCTGTTAGTGTCCCAACTGCCGTCGTCCTCGCTGGAGCTGCCGCTCTGCAGGCTGGAGCTGGAGCTCCCTTCGTTAGAGCTGGACAGGCTGGCAGAGTTATCCAGGCTGCCGAGCGACCGTCGCTTCAGCCCCAAGATTGACCCCTTCAGTTTGGCTATGGAGTTGTGGAGTCCGGTGAGAGACCCTTTCCGGCCCGGCGGGGCGCCTCGCGCTCCCCGCAGGGGGGCTTCGGGTCCCTGGAGGCTGGCAAGGGAGCCGTTGAGGCTGGTCGGCGTCGAGTGGTTGAGCGCGCAAGGCGTGGTTTTGCGTAGAGATGAGGACCTGTGAGCGTCGTCCTCCTGGTCGCTGTAGGAGCCGGCGAACACGGGACAGGAGGCGGTCGAGGAGCAAGAGCCGCGGTCTTGCCGGGACGAGGCCATCTTGGTTCTCGAAGGCTGGTTCCGGGAGGTTGTCGTGTCAACGGCCGTCCTCTTACCATCCCGGGGTTGTCTCTGCGATCCTTTGAGTACAGACTCCAGCCGGGGACCCTCGTCAGAAATGGAGACGCACAAGTGAACCATGGCGAACTGGGTGGCGCCGATTCGCAACGGTTACACCTTCTCGCTGGCTCTGCCCTATCTCTGTTTGTTGCCCTCGTTGGTCAGGCTTCCCACAGAGCGCCGCGGCTGCTCCAATGAACGTAGCTGACACCGTTTCAGCGCTCCAGCTAAGTGCACAATGAGGGTGGCCATGAGGTTAGTGTTTGATAGTTATTTGGATGCCGACCAACCGACTTCCACTGTCATCCGTTGACATTGTCAATTAGTACTTTTTTCTTTTCGGTTATACATAGAACTATAGATCGTCATTTGCATTGTCTGTAGGCATTTTCTGAAATGAATATGTGTATTGATAGGGGATGCAGTGAAAAAAAAACACAGCTGTAGATCCAGGTCAACAATATTGACTATATTACCGCACGGAACTGGGTTTGTGGACAGCAGTAAAGCTAAGAGGCCCAAAATCAATTGCTCACATATTGTATTTTAAGTAGTGTTTGTTTTTGTGCTCATAGTGTTTTTGGACACTAAAACTAACATATTGGTCTTACTTTACAAGAGCACTACTACTTTTTTCCATTATGTGTAAAAAAAACCGGCCCTATAGTTTCATCAATATTTCCTGGGATGTTTCATGCACGTGCGTGTACATCTACCGTTCTTATATCTATGATTTGATGAAAGCACTTTTTTTTCCCCCGACTGTGGCTGCATATGAATAATATTAGTCATATCTCAAACGATGTCATCAGAAATGAATTACTTAAAATGATCTCAGCAAATTGAGCCAGCGAAGGCACATTAAACTGATGTATGGCACTTTGAAGAACTCACACAGTTCATTAACTACTTTTTACTTTAGTCCAGCAGGCGGGGAGACAACAGAGAGTGATGTGTTAATAAGCAGCCGTGCCTTTGAAATACTGCCAGGGTCAGCTAGCGCGCCATTAGCATTAGCACCTTGAGAACGGATGATGCTGATTACCTAAGTCCACTCTTGAATGGCCATGTGTCTGCGGCGAAGGCACAGAATGTGTCCTCTTTTGTATCCTTTATCCTTCCTGGAGGAAACAGAGCCTCCCACCCCTTTGCACAACACGTCAACATGTTCCTGTTAATGAGGGGAAATTGAAAGCTACACTGTATGACACTGAAGAAAAGGCTCAACTGTAATGGCGGTAATGGTAGCCCCATCCTAAAAGCGTTTGATGCTGTATGGCAGGGGGTCTCAATGTTTTTCAAGCCAGGGACCCCTTAGAACGGATACATGTTTACAAGGACCCCTTACCATTGCCATAGTTTGCAACCTGAATCCAACCCATTGAACAAAAAAAGATATTCTCCTGTTATTACTTGCCAGGAAATTAATATTCATAACATGCATTGGAAATCTTGTGCTCCCCCTACTCTTAATGACCTTTCAAGTTATGTCCCCCTCTTCGAAAAAATGATGCAGTGAGTAATTATATTCAAGGTACGCCTTTTTTATTTTTACATTTTTCATTTTTGATAAATGATGTAGGAGTTTTATTCGTTATTTTGCGGACCTCTTGGCCATACGTCACGGACCCCGAGGGGTCCCCGGACCCCACTTTGAGAACCGCTGCTGTATGGCTTACATCTCATCCTCGTGTGGTGCTTTCAAACGCATGGCTGGAAGGGGAAGAGGTGACGAGAAGCAAGACATCACAACACACTAGAAAATAGGAGCGATAGAGATAGAGAATAAACAAGTTAAAAACTGAAGCAAGAGGGAAAAGGCAGCCTGGCCCTGCCTGGACTACCTCTGCATGTGCAACGCAGCCGCATGTAGGCTGTGTGTCAGTGAGATGTCAATAGTACCCTGGCCATTGATTCTGCCCTGGTTAGCCAAAGTAGAGTAATTAATGGCTCTGTGGGTGTTGAGGTAAAACCTTGTCCCCATTACTTACCCTTTCAATGGATCGAGTTGGAGGGGAATCAAATGTATTGAGACAGTTGTGATGTAGGATGTAGTCTCGATACTTGCGCTCATTTAATTGAATCCCTTTTGTTCCGTAGAAGGGAAAGAACCAAATAGTACATACAGCGGCCTTGGAGCTGTTATTATCCATTACCTACAGGCCTATCAAGGGGTTGAATCGTTTGAAAGCTGCGTTCACTCAAATCAATAATTGGTTATAGTTGTTGAGCTAGGCTGCAGCCGTTATTTTTGTTCAAATCTAGTGCATTTGTTCACACATTGGACAAATATGAAGTATCAAAGCCAGGCAGTAGGAGTACTGGAGGTCCTGCTGTTCACATAACTGCAGTAATGACAGCCCTCTTCCCCAACAGTTTCACACTATCACAACAAAACATCACCCTACCGCCATAGACCACTTCTCCAAACATCCCTCCTCTGCCTCCACTACCACTACCTCTCCATTAAGTACCGTTCACACTCCAACTCAGTTCCTCCTCCGTCTGTTATAATGAGCACATTAACAAAATGGCCGACTATCAGAACGGTTCCTATTATAGTAGTGTAGTAATTGTTATTTTTGAGTCTATGGAGAGGGGAGTAGGAGAAGGGGAAAGGGGTGGAAAGAGGTGGAGAGAGAGAGAGAGAGAGAGAGAGAGAGAGAGAGAGAGAGAGAGAGAGAGAGAGAGAGAGAGAGAGAGAGAGAGAGACACTTGGGCCCTAGGGGACATGTCAGTAAGGAGTTTGGCTCCTGCATGTTTGACTGCCATATGAAGGGAAACCACTGCTGTCCTCTTTTCCACTATACCTCGCCCTCCTCTCGGGGGTGGGGGGGGGGGGAGAGAAAGCCAGAGACTCAACAGAGGAGTATGGCCCTGCAGCCTAATTAACCAACCGCAGTACAAGCCAGCTCTGGATAGGAGGATAGGAAGGAACTGACATAATTAAAACCAAATCAAACGACTGCAGACACCGCTATACACTATGCACAATGGTGTTGGCAAACAAAAAACAAACATATGCATTCATGTACACACACACACACACACACACTCTATAAAGGTTTAATATTTTAATCCGCAATGAAGCAATGAAGTCTTTTTTTGCATATGCACCGGCGCCCTCTTGTGGTAATATAGGTACAATATCACTTGCCTAATGACCGATCCATACTGATGGCATTGACATCAGTACAAGGGGGAGCGGTGACATCATGGTCATTTCTGTTTAATGTATTCTTAGGTGTGTCTCTCATTGGCGAGTGGGTTTTAGGCATAGCAGGCTTATTTTAAATGTAAAACATGATGCAGTGTACTGTAGTTACATACTGTGTGTGTGTGTGTGTGTGTATGTGTGTGTGTGTGTGTGCATGCGTGCATGTGTATGTCAGTATGAGTTTGTGTACATGTGAGTGAGTGAGTGAGTGAGTGAGTGAGTGCGTGTTTCATGTTTTCTAGGCTTAAGCACCTATATTTCTACGCCTTCTGCACACCTGCACACATCAAATCCTTCTTCACAAAGCTCACTGCTTAATGAGGTATCGATCACACATTCTCATTTTCTATTATCGAACTCTGACCCACGCAGACAACAGCTGCAGAAGGATAAAGCATGGGGGGGGGGTTTGCTATTGAGTCTCTATTCTGTGGACTCAGTGAATGATATTTGTTCTGTTTGCCGTTGAAGATACTGTTGTCCTTCTCACCCTTTCTCATTACTCGTGCCACTGCATACCTTCAGTATTGTTGTGTTCAAGGCCATATGGAGATTTTCATTCAATGCAAGGTCATTGGTGGATGAACAACAACAGACATCGTTGCTGTGTGTGTGTCCAAACAGTTCATAATATGCTTCTACTGGCAACATGTTGAAAGGAGAAGGTGTCTGAATAGTTCAACATACAGAATGAGGTTTAGATTGTTGTATAGATAGTGGAAAAAGACATCAAGATAGATATCATTTGAGTGAAACAAAATGTGTTGCAAAGTATTGCATTCCTGCAACAACCGTTGGGGGCTGTCATGAAAATAAAGCAATGTTGTTGTTTGTGTTGTGTTATGCCTTGAATGTATTCTTGTTCATTAAGCTTCACTGTGTAAACCAAACTCAACGGCATTCATATCAACCAAAATAAATTCTGAAATGAATAATTGCATTTAGTTAACGCCAATTTATGTTGTTATTTCATATTTCTTTACAGCCTGACAGTAGTTGAAATGTTGTTTGGCTTTAAATATGTATATTTGTGTGAAAACATGGTAAACATAGATTTGTTAAATACAGAACAGTGGGTGTGTCATTCCATACAGCACAAGAACAGCTTGAATGCCAAGACAAGGAAGACATGTAGGGGGGGGAAATCTTGGGACCAGTGTGTGTGTCTGTGTGTGTGTGTGAGAGAGAGTGTGAGAGACAAATTAAATGAGAGAGAGAGCGAGAGACAAATTAAATGAGAGAGAGAGAAAGAGAGAGAGAGAGAGAAAGAGAGAGAGAGAGAGAGAGAGAGAGAGAGAGAGAGATGGTTGCATGGCTTATCTGTTTGCCAAAAGAAAACAACTGGGGTATCATCGAAATTGTTGTTGCCATGACTACGACACGGCTGTTCGGTGCATATGTATGATTTCTGCCATGTAGTCGCAGAGGGCCCAATTATCTGTTGTGAACTAAGCTGGAGAATGACACGCTGCCGACTGTACCATGCATATATAGACACAACTTCAGAGGAGGGAGCGATCACAACTTCTAGGGAGCTACATTAGAGAAGATTATGAAGATATTCCTGTTGACCATCATAGGTATGAAAGGGGATTTGAGTCTTTTTTTGTTGTCTAGTCACATAATTCTCCCTGGCAAGAGAGGTCGATATAGTTTCACCCTGCATCCATCCTGTACCTTCCCTTTAACCTTGGCATGCACAAAAAAACACACCAATTCATGAAAAATGGGCATTCAGCGGTGGCCACTAAAAGACAAGATACACTCAAGATAAGATAAGCTCGAGAGCATTGGAGAACAACACTTAAAGTAGGTGAGAATAGGTGAAGAGTTGACAAAGATCTAATAGTCAGCCTAACTATCTGTTCAAGAATCGGGTCGACTGTAGGCCTACACTTGTGTGCTTGGAACTGAGCAACAACAGCCACACCTAGTGGGGATGATACGCTTGGTAATAGACAAGTTGTAGGAAAGTTGTAGGACTCTGATATGGTCACAGTCCTGTGCTCCAATCAAAACAGGATAGAGGGAACAAAGAGAGAGAAAAAAAGATGGAGAGAATGAGAAAACGGAAATAAAGAGTGAGAGAAAAAAATGGAGAGAACGAGAAAATCAATAAGAAATTGAAAATATTTGTTTTTCTTGCTCTCTTTTCGATTTTCTCGTTCTCTCCATCTTTTTCTCCCCTCTTTTTTCCTGGATTTTCTCTCACTCGCCATGTTTTTTCTCTCACTCTATTTTCGGGATTTTCTCGTTCTCTCATTTTTTTTCTCCATTTTATTATTTCTTTGCGATTTTCTCATCCTCACCATCTTTTTTTCCCTCAAATTGAACACACTCAGGTTTCCATGGAGAGTGGCCTCAGCCTCTGGGTCTCCAAAGCTAATGATCAACAGCTCTCACTGCTGCGCCACCGGGAGGGTTGTGACCTGGTTGGAGGTTGTAATGAACATTACAATTCCCTATAATTGTACATACATTTCTATTGTCTTTCCTTCCAGGGGAAAACTTAACAGGCACCTAAAATGAGAGCATGGAGTAAATACACATGCACCAGAATTAGATATTTTAAATCGACACGATTTTTGCCCACAGGAAGCGTATGTGTTTGTGCCCTCAGCGACACGATGTAAACCTCATCTCCCTGGCATCTGGGTAAAGATGTTCCCCGTTGCGCACCATCTCACGTCTTGCCTTGCTGCACATAGGGGGCCTCACTCACGCCTCGAGACGGATGTTCAATTCCTCTGCTCATCACTCAGACACCGTCTTGTATATCAGGTAAACAATAGCCGAAATAGAGCGACATGCGAACGGGGAGGTCCACACTATATAAAGTACACCCACACAATCGCGATAGACTTTTACAACACGCGCTCCAATGACGTCTATATAATTAACCAGGGGGGCTTTTAAAGATAGATTGTGTGTCATTGTTTTATAGCTTTTGCACATGAGAAAAACTGGCAAATACATAGGGTCGAATTATGTGAGGTGACGCTGGCATCGATTTCACGGTGTGCCCCGAATCTTCCTTTCGTAGGAAAGTCAATAAACATAATGAAGTATGTTCATAAAACTGGACTTTTATCCAACGGTAAAATGCTCGGCTTCTAAACGGATAAAATACTCGACACAACTGTCTCTAAAGATTATGTTTTTGCCACTAGGACTTCATCACAATGCATCGTGGATGCATCACAATGCATCGTGGGATTTTTTGTTGGTGATACTCCGCCATATTGAGAGGACTCAAGAGAGCTGTAGTGCTGTAAAATCCTAACTCAACGTAAATATACCGTAACCCAGGCTAATGAAAAATGTGTTTCTCACGTCTCGCATGAGAAACGCTGTGACGGTTTTTCGAACACAACAAGGTCTCCCCACAACGACAAATAATTTCACGATGAACTATGACCAACAACTACAGCCACCGCCGCCATACAAAGAACATCAACCCACCTTACTCCCAATTATTTGTAACAGCTCATACCCTCCCCCCCCCACTGGGAACCCAATCCGGTGCACAGCATGGCGGGTGATATGATCTTCCAACTACATCCTCCCCAAACTACCAACACAATCTCAGAAAAATCAATTGACTATGGCACAGTCATCTTCCCCTTATATACACCACACTTCACTCTTACATTCACCCCCCCCCAGGGGTCAGACCGGGACAGAGCTCCCTCTGCGCGTCCCATTTTTCCAAGCAACAAGCCTCTTCTTCTAGGGTCTTCCTACTACTTCCTCCTATAAGTGACCACTACGATATCAAAAATGACCACACACATTTAAAAAACGACACACTTACCTCCAAAAAACCTAACCCTAAAACGAAAAACCAAACCCTAACACCAAAAACGTAATCCTAAAACCTAACCCTAACACCAGAAACATAATCCTAAAACCTAACCCTAACACCAGAAACATAATCCTTAAAACCTAACCCTAACACCAGAAACATAATCCTAAAACCTAACCCTAACACCAGAAACATAATCCTAAAACCTAACCCTAACACCAGAAACATAATCCTAAAACCTAACCCTAAAACGAACACCAAACCCTAAAACCTAACCCTAACACCAGAAACATAATCCTAAAAACTATTCCTCAAACTAAACCCTAACCTAACCATAAAACCACACCTTAGCTCCAAAAAAACTAAAACTAACCCTAAATCCAAACCCTCGCCCTCAAAGGAAAGAGAGATATAGTTATAAGGAGAGATGTCATTAGATGGATAGCTAGCATATAGGCTAGCATATAGGCTATGTCCTCAATGTTGCAGTGTCATGCTGAAAGAAAACTTCTTGAACTGTTTCCAAGAGGATGATGTAATATCACAATCAATAAGACTTTATCGAACGACGGAGACCCGAGAGACCGTGAAAGGACAAAAAGAGGGTGAAAGGGACGTTTTGTTGGGTTTTAACCTAATTATTATTGCGATTGTGTTATGGTGCCAATATTGGCAGAAGTTATGGTGTGAAAGTGAAATTAAATTGCAGCACCTTGTCTTGAAGGCAGGCAGATTTGTGTCATCTGAAGTTTTGCAAATTACTCTTACAACACCAATAGTCTGCAGGCTAGGAATTCACACAAGATTGGGGAAAACAGCCAGTGTGTACTTTTAGACATATAAACACATCTCACTTTAAATTGCGTGTGATTGGCTGCTGAGAGGAGTCTCTGTTTTCATACGTTGCAGCACCAAACCACATTCATTTACAATGTGTTCCACGCATTTTCCAATTTCCCTGCAACAAGTGCGATGCTCCTTTTAAAAAAAAACGTATTTATTTTTTTCAAGTGATCTGTCTTCATAATATCACTCTTTTGTTGTTTTATCAATAACAAACAATGAAACATCTCATGCCTTATTGGAAAAAAACCCCACCCATGACAGATTCTGCTGTCATGAACTAATCCTCTGATTTCCCTCTGTGACTAAGAGGGTTGTGCTCATCAAACTCTCTCTCTCTCTGTCTGTCTGTCTGTCATGGCCCCTCTTGTGACCCCCCTTGCGAGGTGACATTTCTCCCCTTGGAGGGATTTGGCTACAATGAGCACAACCCCACTTAACCCCTCCTCTCTCAGGAGAAATCACAGCATGTTACACCGCGGGAATTTACCGAATGAACTCAAACTGCACTTTCTGCTATCGTGCCTAGCCAGGTAACCCATGCTAACGCACATCCAACTACGCTATAGGCTATTTCTAGCTTCGGGAAGATCAATGTCTTCCGGTGACACATTGACAAGCTTATCCAACGCCGCAGGCCGAGGTGCCATCGATAAGCCATGCGATATGTCACGCACGTAAACACGTCTATACGTCTATGCCCACATACGTGTGCATGCGGGTCCTGTGGGGGCGACTATATATGACACATCAATATATCGGTTTGACGCAAACGAACAAAACCTTTGCATTGTGTCGCGTCATTTGAAGGTACCGTGCTTAATAACATGGACACATTAGTGATCATATATCATCAGTAATCATATATCATCATCCTCGTACCGTTGCGGGGGTTTACGCAGCGCGGCGTCCTCCTAGGAAATGTGTACGAATGAACACGATTGCTCACGTTAACGTCATGTGAAAAATATACACGGGGGACACAACATATAAATAATAGGGAAGGCAACGCCGCCCCACATTGAAAACACATGACTTTCCAAACGTATCTTCATCCGTCCTATCCCACCCTGGGGAGGGTTTGGCCCCGCTGGGGAGCAGTGATGGTATTGAGGAGACAGCCGTTAGAGCTGTTGCTCCGCTCCGCTCCGATGACAGCTTCCACAGACGGCTCAGTGGGAGGCCGCAACGCCGAGCCAGGATATGTGTACTGCTGGCTGCCAGGTGGGACAACCCACACACACACACACACACACACACACACACACACACACTAAACATGCTGTCCGCGCGGTTTGCACACTCCTGCTGTCTCAGACACTTGATGGATCAAGGCATGTATGATCTGCTGAAAAAGGAAATACGTGTATTGTAACACGAATGGAGGATAGAGGAAATGTGGTTGGATAGGCGGAGAATGCACTGGAACACATACACACATGGAGACACACATGCACTGAAACACACACACACACACTGGAACACACACATACACAAACTGACACACAGGAACACACACACACACACGCACACAGGAACACACACACACACACACACATATAGACACAATGAAACACATACACACACACACACACACACACACATATAGACACAATGAAACACATACACACACTGAAACACACATACATACACTGAAGCACACATACATACATACACACACACACACACACTGAAACACACACTAAAACATACATACACTGAAACACACATACATATACATACACACACACACGCACACACACATACACACACTAAAACACATATATACACTGAAACACACACACACACACACACACACACACACACACACACACACACACACACACACACACACACACACACACATTTGTTTTAATGAAAGCTGACAATGTCTTAAAAACTCTCAAAGTAAAAACACAATCACTTCCTCTTCCCTTGTTGACCTCTATAGAGAAAAGCGCTCCCTCCTGCCCTTGATTCTCCCAGCGTCCTCCCTGTGCACCTCACCTCTGCACCTCGTGTCTTTTTACCCAGTTTCTATGGATTCCTCTCTTTCCCTCTGCCTTTTCACAAGAAAGAGAACAAGTGACAGATAGATATGGAGAGAACGTGATGGACATAGTAAATACTGAGATTGCCTCTCCCTCTCTCTCTCCCTCTCCCTCTCTCTCTCTCTCTCTCTCTCTCTCTCTCTCCCTCTCCCTCTCTCTCTGTCTCTCTCTCTGTCTCTCTCTCTCTCTCTCTCTCCCTCTCTCTCTCTCTCTCTCTCTCTCTCTCTCTCTCTCTCTCTCTCTCTCTCTCTCTCTCTCTCTCTCTCTCTCTCTCACACACACACATACACCCCTTTGCCTCTCTATCACTACAAATTAAAAGCGCACCTTATGATTCACACTGAAGAAGTACATTACTGAACCTGTGTATACGCCTATTCAAATCCTACACATTCATTAAGGGATACACAATTTTCGCCAGCAGTGAATGCATTTCTGTAGTTCTGTGAGGAATATCCGCTGACCATGAAAATGGAGTCCTTCCTCACGTCACAGTCGGAGGAACACAGACATTTTCCATTAACTGTTTTCATAGCTTTGAGAAGGACAGGTTTAGAATTGGACAGTGCAGAGACGGCATGACAGCATAACAAAATAAGCTCTTTGAATTTCCGAAATGGTGGGACTGTATTGCGCGAGAGAGAGAGCGAGAGACAGAGAGAGAGCGAGAGAAGAGAGAGAGAGCGAGAGAGACAGAGACAGAGACAGAGAGAAGAGAGAGAGAGAGAGAGAGAGAGACAGAGAGAGAGACAGAGAGAGAGAGAGATGATTGAAAAAGTTATCACCAAATTACAGTAATAGGAACGCACGTCCCCGTTCGTCTATTGGTCAGGACAGGAAAATGTGCACATGAAATGTTTTCTTTTTTCAGTATGTAATGCACTTCTACACCAGATCAGAATGTGGGAAAGTAAGAATAGACTGAAGAAATTGCCTTGGCTGGTGTGGCCTTTCTTCCACTATAAGCCTCATTCTGAGAAGTTACGCGCCCGTCACGTTCATTTCCTCAGCTTTGACAGTGACATGTATGAATAATTCATCGCACTGGAGACTGTTGTGAGTCAGAGACAGCCGGGGAGACAGAGGTTGCGGTGAAATAAATTCTGCCCCGCCAGGCCTACCCTTGGGCCAACTGGCGCCGGTGCTCTGGTCTCTGGCAAAAAGACGAGAACAGAGAGAAAACAACTGTTTTATCCTAGGAGCCACCTGCTATTTGATCTGTCTTTGAAAAAAAAAAGTATGTTGTTGTAGCACATGAGGACACACCAAAAACACACATTATCATAAATTATAGGCATACTCCGCAAGGTAAGCCTTTCCCCCTCAAGGTGTCGAGGCCTAGTTACCCTTGGGGATATCTTAAAACTTAATTATTTCCACCACTGCCAAACGAGGAATTGATTAAGATGGTCCACAGTCTTTAGTCCACAACATTATGTGGGTCAGAGGGTACAGCACAGCGCTTTGACCTCTCATATATAACCTTGTAATTACTCTCTACATTATTACATATTGTTTACATATTGTACATTATTTATACATCTACTACTCTATACTGTGCCTACAGGTAGTCCACAGACCACCTGTAGGCATCCTTGAGCAAGATGTGAGTCACTTTGGATACAAGTACTATACAACTAAATAGTGAATAAGACATAATATATATGCATGCATGCCATCAGGGGAAATGGCGTGTAGCGATCTCACACAGAATAATATTCTCAGTTGCATGTTTTATTAAAATAAATACTGCTATGACTACTGCTATCGCTAATAAGCCAACTCAATACATGTATGGTATGCTTACATTGAAAAGCACTATATCCTTTAGCGTATTGCCATGGAAACGATGCCAAGCGAGTCTTGTAGTCTAAGCCCTGCGATATCAAGATATATTTAATTCCTTGTCTTGGTCTATCCACATTTACCCTGTGCTACCTGCAGAACACACATCTGCAATAATACATACATTCATAAACTAAATTAATATATATATATATATATATATATATATATATATATATATATATATATATATATATATATATATATATTTTTTTTTTTTTTACATTTATTTATTTAGTCAGCCTTCTCATGTCCTCGTTATTCTGCAGATGGTGACAATTTCAATAAATGAGAATGGCAGTGTCTGGGAGGTAGAGAGATGTAGGGAGAGAGGAGGATGAGGAAGAGGAGGATGAGGAGGAGGAGGAGGAGGAGGAGGAGGAGGAGGAGGAGGAGGAGGAGGAGGAGGAGGAGGAGGAGGAGGAGGAGGAGGAGGGCTGCAGCTTCACCATTAATCTCCATTACTGCTTCATCGCAAGCAGACATAGACATGCCGCCGCTGCCGCCCGGCAGCCACGTCCTTGTTAAACTGTACACACACACACACATACACACACACACACACACACACACACACACACACACACACACACACACACACACACACACACACACACACACACACACACACACACCATTCATTTTATTATGGGATATCATTTTATTATGGGATATGATGTGAACCCATTTCTCTTCTGAGAGAATCGGGTCTATTAAACTCAGCTGACTACATTATCGCTTTATCCAATGAGGTATCAACTGACCTTCATCGACTGATGAGATGACGTTGTGAACATGGAATGGTATACATTTATCGTTGTGGTTGTTGTCAGGCTTTGATTCATTGGCCTTGAAGGTAGAAGGAATCCATCTCAAACGGATGTCACGCAGTGAGCAGCGTGTGAGCTATTTCCCCGTTCTGTCCTACCTGTCAGGTCTGATGTTTGTTGGCTGGAGTGGCGGCCCGCTTGTCTACAAGTCAGTGTTTCTGATAGGACCGCTGACACCCTAGCAGGCAGATTGAACAAACACTGCACTGGCTGCACGCATGAATGAACACACACATACACACACACATATGCACACACACACACACACACACACGAGAGAAACAATCAGATTTTTTTACATTTTAACTTATGCACGGTGTAACAATACGACATAATTACTTGTTGCAGCTCAGGGAAAACAGGCGCCAAGCTGCGACCACCCCAACAGATACCATCACACTCCAGTTCCTATGGCAACATGACAAGAATTACCAGCATTAGGTGAGGTCATTACGATAGATTTTTGTCTTTCACCCCTCCTCAAGCTCTCTCTCTGTCTCTGTCTCTGTCTCTCTCTGTCTCTGTCTCTGTCTCTGTCTCTGTCTCTGTCTCTCTCTCTCTCGTCTCTAGTCTTGCATTCCCGCTATCTCTCTTGTCCGCTGCTCTCCCACCTGCTCCCAGCCCGTTGATAAAGCCTTGATAAGGTGTTCTGCGGTGGTGGAAATGTCTGCAGTCTCCGTGATGATAAATGGCGTTGCCACCTCTCTTAAAAAAAAAAAAGGTAACTAATATCTCAACACTCAAGGCTCATGTCCAACCAGAAGGCAGATCCCATAAATATCCTCATTTGCTTTGCAATTATATACACAGGGACGTATGCATCAACAGATGCCGAGCAGCGATAAACTGCACGGCAATTTTTCTGACGTCTACTATGCGTACGATCGCCGATTTCCCAAGTCTGGTACTCAGCATGGTGTCAAGGTAACTAAATAATACATCAGACGATCTCATCCTCTCCTCACTGAGCCCCATTGACCTGAATCTCCTCCATCATCCAGAGATGGAGAGAAAAAAAAGGCCTTGACTCGATGGGAGTTTTGCAGCCTGTGTGTGTGTGTGCGCACGCATGTGTGTGTGTGTGTGTGTGTGTGTGTAGGCAACCTACTTACCGAAACAACATTTCACTGAGACTAATTGAGGTGGTGCTCACATCCGCCGAGAGGCCACCAATCAATGGCGCGCTCTCGCTGACTCACTCCGCTCCCCTTTGAGAGCGCTGCAATATTGAAATGCCACCACGTCTTGTTCAGGTAGGTTCCTTTTTTTTCCATTGGGATTAAATTTGCAAAAGCTAACAGGTCAGGCTTGGGGTTGCTATTATTATCCAAAGCGACTTTTAAGAAACGTCATGAATGAGTAGGTCGGGGCACCTTGACACCTTGTGTGAGGTGTCTAGGCTACACGGAGACCGCAGACATTGGGTGTCTGAACCAAGAGCCTTACGGCTTGGAGTCAAACCACCAAATGAATATCCGAGATTTAAATCCTTGAAGGGAAAATAATAGCTGTGAAAAGAGCTTAGCACCGTTGGTTTACTACAGGATATAATAGTGCGGTCGGTTGATGCAGTGCTAAGATCATTTCCCCCTGTACATAAATACGCAAACCTATGACAACATTTTTCAGTCACTATATTATTGTCATATCTTAAAAAATACATATCTGCCCACACATTACGTGTAGGGAAGTATCTTGTGTCAAAGCCAAGAGCAGCAAATGTGGAGTGTGAAAGTGTGAAATACTGAGGCAAAAAAAGACAGTGTTGGCTTATGCTGTATTTATAGGCTGTTTCTGTCATACTCACATTACCATTTCTTCACTGGCCTGTATCTTGCTGTGATTTCCCCCTTTGGGAGGAACTACTAAAGTGTTATGATCTTATTATCTTATTTCTGTGGATTTGGCCCATGGTGATAGCAATGCAACCCAGAGAGCCCACTATTACAGGCTGAAAGTGAACGTCCGACTTCAGCGGTCTGCTGGGTGAGATGCTGTAAAATGTACAACTGAACGCTAGTAACTCACAGGCCTACCTGGCCGGTGTAACGCCGTTGGGAGGGCGTGTGCAGCGTCGAGATAGAGAGGTCAACGATGCACCACAACACACGACACAATGCTATACTAGGGCTGGGCAATATATCAGTATTATATTGATATTGTGATATGAGATTAGATGTCGTTGTGTTGTCTTTTCCTGGTTTTAAAGGCTACATTACAGTAAAGTGATGAAAAAATGAGAAAATACTCTATAGCACTTTTCAGTATACAAACTTTTCAGTATACAAAAGCTTGTGGTTATTTTATATAGACTATTTATTGATTAAATTACCAGGAAACATGCTATACCGTGATATATATATATATATATATATATATATATATATATATCGTTATCGAGGATATTAAATGACCTAGATTTTTGCCTTATCGCCCAGCCCTACACTACACGCCACACAACAAGACATAACACTACACAACATGACATAACACGACACGACACCGAAACCTCTGGCTGGGTTATTGGCAGCGGACATGCTGATGGATTGACATGCGGCGGTCACTGGCTGCGTGAACAGCAAAATCAATTAGCACCAATTAAAAGCCTCCGCGTCCAACGCTTGACCCCCCTGTGGAGTAAAGCAGAACAGAAACAAACAGTGAGCTGGCAGAGCGGCCCTCCACAGGAGTCCAGACGGAGGTATGCAGGGAAACATGAACCCAACACAGTGCTGGGTTTGGTCTTTATTTTATTTTTATACATGGCCCGGGTGAATACTCGATTCTGATTGGCTGGAGAGGTGTGCATTATCTTTTGATAACATCCATGGCCATGACGCAAGCAGCCTCATCACCGGTCTAGAGATTAATGCGCTGAACGAAATGTTAACAACTGTCAACTTGGACCGGACTCGGGGGGGCCATGTCGTTACTAAGGTCGTCTCTATGTACTGGAGTAATACGGTAACGTTATCATGTCATTACTAGGATCTCTCTATTTACTGGAGTAATAAGGTAACGTTGCCAGGTTGTTACTAAGATCATCTCTATGTACTGGAGTAATAAGGTAACGTTGCCAGGTTGTTACTAAGATCATCTCTATTTACTGGAGTAATAAGGTAACGTTGCCAGGTTGTTACTAAGATCATCTCTATTTACTGGAGTAATAAGGTAACGTTGCCATGTCGTTACTAAGATCATCTCTATTTACTGGAGTAATAAGGTAACGTTGCCATGTCGTTACTAAGGTCGTCTCTATTTACTGGAGTAATAAGGTAACGTTGCCATGTCGTTACTAAGATCATCTCTATTTACTGGAGTAATAAGGTAACGTTGCCATGTCGTTACTAAGATCGTCTCTATTTACTGGAGTAATAAGGTAACGTTGCCAGGTTGTTACTAAGATAATCTCTATTTACTGGAGTAATAAGGTAACGTTGCCATGTTGTTACTAAGGTCATCTCTATTTACTGGAGTAATAAGGTAACGTTGCCATGTCGTTACTAAGATTGTCTCTATTTACTGGAGTAATAAGGTAACGTTGCCATGTCGTTACTAAGGTCGTCTCTATTTACTGGAGTAATAAGGTAACGTTGCCATGTCGTTACTAAGATCGTCTCTATTTACTGGAGTAATAAGGTAACATCTGCATTCTATATGAATCTTATGTTCACTGATTGCGTTCCAGGCATTAGTCAGACCCATATATTTTTTCGGTCATTTGCCGTTTGTTTCCAGGGACACAAAAAGTAGTGCGAGCTAAAAGTTGTAATTTTGAGACAGAATAAACCCAAAATATGAATCAACACCTTTATATTTTGAATAATTCACAAGTGGCCATGGTGTAAGCAGGATAATCCACTACGAGGTGTGCATGTATTGAAAAATAATGCACTTCGCGGAGGCAAACCCCCGAAGCTTAGCCCCCACGTTGTGCATTATTTTCAATACATGCACACCTTGTTGTGGATTATCCCTTACAGACGCTTTGCCACAATAGTTTGGCCTGAAGATAGTTCAG